>JAHPZR010054977.1:0-32022 GCA_019787425.1 Platygyra sinensis | reverse complement strand
GGTTGCTGGTCGAGTAGGTTTCCTTCTCAATTATTCTTTCTTTAAGATTTTTGTGCTTAGAGTTTTCATGTCAGATCTATTTTAGGGTTTGGATGGCTCTTTCCCTAGAAGGTATATGGTAATGGACTCTTTGATCTATTTTTTGTACTTTCAAGTAGCTATAATAGATATAAACAAGATTATAAACTCACCCACATCCACTGAAAGTTTTTACCTGCGCATTTGTCTCTTCCTCTGTCCAATAAGCAATGTATCTTCATTTCCCTTGCATTCCCTTAGAGGGCTTTCGGTTTTTTCGTTCTTCATGCCCATTAAGGCATTTAACGCCCGCACCTGGTACCACGCAAATTACCGCAGTTTGGTCCGGGTTCGACAGCTCGCCATTGGAGGTGGCGACCAATGAGATTACATACGAAGAACTAACATAAAAACAAAGATCTGCAGTTAAAATTATCTCTTTATTTCGGCAAACCGGCAAAGTAGTGCTCGTGTTTTAAAGTCTCAATCTCATCTTTACTGTTTAAAGCTTGCCCGAGCGGGATACTGTGGCATATTCACCACAGGAGACGGTAACAGTTTCCTTAATTGCAACTGTACAAATAACTTATTATATATTAGATCTTAATGTCTAGTCCTGCATAAGACAAAAATAGAATATTAGAATATTCTGGCTGTGTTGGATAGCTCCACTCTGGGATGACACCTGGGAAAAACGTGATCTATCACAGTTCTTGGTATTGTCCTGTATTGTTTCGTTGCTCTGCAACGTTCCATCATGATTTATTATTTTTTTGTTATCAATTCTCTGCATGTCCCCATCTGACAATAGATCTCCCACCACTTTAAAGGTTATTCTAGCAGGTCTTGTATTACTTTTGTTACACTATGGATTTCCTGTGGTGGACTCCTTTGCGATTTAAAAGTGGCAGCCCTACTTGTTTCTCATACCCTTACCTCACCCCTACCACTTTTTGCAAACTTGAAACCGACGATACACTGTAGAAAACAAAATATATTGTATCTATCGGTGGTAATACCCAAATTATTCCATATCTGTTCGGTTCCTCGGCTATGATCTATTAGACGACAGAGCACGATTGACGTCATCATTACGAGGTTTTTTTGCTCTCTTGCTTTTAAACATAGCGCAATGGTTTTGAGATAATAGACAGGTTACGCATGGACGGTTTGTACGGCAAAACGGGCAAACGGCAAAAAGTGAACTTTTTTGGCCTGTCCCTGTCTTCAGCTCTCTGTACAGTACATCAAAAATTTTGTATTTGCTCTGAATAGTAAACACACTTTTCCATTTTTGTTTGATTCATTAAGGATTACAATAAAAGAAAAAATAGAAATTCGAGTGTCCTCTTTGCCGTTTGCAAAGGTCCTAGAACGTCATGCTTAAAACTCTCTATATTTTACGCGATCTCGAGGGAACGGTCCAAAAAAGCCTTGTCGAGACATTGAACAGGTTAAAGAGGTGGGGGGGGGGGGGGGGGGGGTGGGGTAAGCCGTTTGTTTTGTTTGCCTGTAGGCTTTTCTTCCTTTTTGTGATTTTCGGTCCCGCGCCACTCCCCTAGATCAGCCCACTGTATAAGCCTAAACCAAAAGATTATCGATGAAAGTGAGCGAATTCCCCCCCATATACCAGGTCTTCTACTCAAGGAATCCCTCTGAAGGTTATTTTAAGAGCATTCTCACTCAGTTTTTTCCGAACGGATGTTACTCCGCGTGGACAGCTGAAGTGGAAAATTTTCGAGTAGCTACCGGAGACGAAATTGGGGGAACGTCATTTATATTTGTTTTAATTTCATTTCCGATAGCAGAGATGTTCTCTGCACTCTCAGCCGTCATCATTTTGTTCAGCCAGAGTTTCGTTTGTTTTGAGCTCGTCTGCCTGTTTATTATTTGGCCGTTTATTCGTTTTTGGGGAGTTTAATTAAGCAAAGTTTAACAGAAACGGCAACGAGTACAGTGGCTGTGTAAGCGTGCGTTATAGTTCTTTGTTCATTTCTTTGCCGTTGTTTACAAAAGGTCATAAAACAACGAGAAATAGCCACGTTCTGCATATTCGAGAGAACGTGATCTATACAAGGAAAATTTTTAAAATTTCTTTTTCGAAATCAGTTTGACACTGTGTTACATATTCTGTTTGCGACTGATGTTTCTGACAGTATAGACAAACTGAATCAATCTAAATTCTGGCGATATTCGTAGGTTAACCTGCGATCAGGCGTCCTTTTCTTTGGTTATTCGTAGGTTGAATATTAAGTCGTTTTTTAATCGACGTTTTTGCCGTTGCTGCTTAAACCGCTTTTGAAACTTGGACAGCGAGCCTAGTTGTGTTGGAGCGTTTGTTTGCCAGTGTTTGTCGTTTGTCTAAACATCTCTCTGCCGCTTATTCTGTTGTTATTATTTGTGCATGGGACATCCGTCTCTTATTTAAACTCCTATTTAAGTTTCGAAATGTATAAAACATACCGATAGACTCACCAGAGAGACTTCGTTTCGTCCGGTATCACTGTAACAAGTCACTTTCACATTATCAGACTTACACCTGTCCCTTAGGGTATCAGCCTGCTGACAGACGTCGTTGAACACGGAATCATTCACAACTTAATAAACTTGTTAAGTTTAATAGTATATCAATTTTAAAACAAAGTTGGAGGCTTTTCCTTTTAGGTTTTCATTGATGAAAATATGTTCTTTTAGGTATGCCAATGCATTGGGTTAGTAAATCGTGATCAATTTACATCATCTATTTTTTCCTTGCGCGTGATTGATTAAGAACTGATAGAAATTAAGGGATATCCGAGGTTTGGCTTCGAGAGTACGTTTCTGCTTTCCGTGGCGCAGGACAAAATTAAGGAAATCTGATACTTTCAAAGTGATATTCACCAGTTTTCGAAATTGGCATTGATCCTCCTTTCTAAAGGTTTTTATCCCAGTTAGTTCAATAGGGCACAAATTGGGTAGATTAGCTGATTATCAATCGATAACATCGACTATGTGGCACCGCAAGACTTTACAGAAAAGATCTAAGTATTATATTTCACCGTGAAGAATGAAAAGAATTGCTTTAAGGCCATCTTTAGCCTGATGGAATGGCCAACTTTACTTCGTATAGAATAACTAATAACATCAGTATCTTATTGCATTCCAGGCATCAAAGTGCGGGAATTCTTTCTACGAATTCGGCGTTCTGAATTTGATATTTTAGTTTTTATTTTAAATTCTACAATTTAGTTTTTTTTTTTTTTTTTTGATGAGATACTTTAAATGCATTGTGAAACGTTATTGGATAGTAATAGAAATAGCGCTATATAAATAAACTATTATTACTGTTATTGTTATTGTTATTGTAATTGTAATTGTAATTGTTATTGTGATTGTAATTGTAATTGTAACTGTTATTGTAATTGTAATTGTAATTGTTGTTGTTGTTGTTGTAATTGTTATCGTTATCGTTGTCGTTATCGTTATCGTTATTGTTATTGTTATTGTTATTGTTATTCTCCTCCTGTGTCAAAGAGAAGGCTTTTCTAAGTGCTAACGGTATCTAGCTAAAAATAGGGACTTTAAGCAACGACAACGGGGACGGCGACGGGAACGCCACAGCATCAGGGAAAACCCAAAATGTCCATTGCGCATGACTGGCGGGGAACTGGTTGACGTTCTGCGTTCAGGCCCGACGTGAGTCTAGCTCATTTCGCGTTGTCTGAAAACGTGAGCTTTAGCTTTCGTTTCCGCTGCTGTGTTAACGCTAAATAACCCGTGATACTAATTTCTAGGAACTTTAATTGCTTGTTTTCTCTTTTTATGTGAGATATTTCATTTTAAAGCTTAAGAAAGGTCAAGAAAGCTGAAGCGAACTCAAGCCAGTCGGCGAACATGTGAGTACCGTGAAATATATTTTTGAAAGCTTATGTAAATAAAGACAACTTACATGCATTTCAATCGAAATTTTTCCTTTCAAGAAGTACTAAAATGTCAAACGGTTTATTATGGTCAGATTCTAGCACATTTACTAAAGGGTGTACACCATTTAAATTTGTGTAGCTGTCGAAACTGTTTTCATTTTCAGTCGTAAGATCAGTGGTTTACTTAGATCTTTATCAGTCGGCACACTGATTTGTCGCGCCAGTCTGATTAAACATTTGCTGTTTATTAGTTCATTTACTCCATTGAACAATTCAGCGAGAAGGGGCAAGTCGCGTTTGTGGAAGCAAAATTCGGACAGGCACTCGTCGTCTCCAAATCATCGAAGTTAAATTCAGGAAAGGAATGAGGTAGGTCGAGAATATTAGACCGTTTTAAATCGCACAAAAGTAGGAGTTCGTGATCGTTTAACACACCTTCACCGTAACTTATCAAGAGTTGATTGCGAACTTCTTCACATGAAGTAATCCTGATAAACAGAGGACGAAAATCACATCAATAAGCTTGACAGTACAGTGCAGAAACTATGGTTTCCGACGGTGCTGCTTCATGTTTGTGAATTTCTGTCACAACGGCGTTCTCTCCCCAATCTTCTCACAGGTTTCGGCGTCCCCCGTCGCCGTCGCGTTCTCGCTGCTTTAAGTCCCTAATATTTTAATTGGGGACACGATGGGTCATATTCGGATCATGAATCCCACCTTTGTTTGAAATTTAAGGGAGCTTAATATTATTTTAGCTCCACTACTTACATCCCACGTGAGTTATTTCTACCGGCTTGTAAGGCGCAGTGGCGTCATGGGCGCCGCTCGCCTCCGGATCAAGTGGCCTGGATTATAAACAATAATTGAGTGAGGACATTCCAGCAAAGCTTTGGAGCAGAGGGATCATTTCTTAATTTATAAAACCTTTCACATTTTTCAATAGAGTTTCTAACTGGTTGGCATTTGTTATCACCCATAAATGTAATAAAGACCATAAAAAAAAAAAAAAAAATTGACCATAAATGTAATACTCACCATAAATGCAATAACTTTTAACCACTAAAGTAATAAATCCACCAGCCTTACATGCAAAAAAACTATAAGGCTTAAAATAAATGTAATAAACAAAGGAACCATAAATACTATAGGGCTTAAAAAACAAATGTAATAAACATAACAACCATAAATGTAATACGGCTCAACCATAATCACTCGTACGAACTGGCCTCCAATCAGTCCTATTACCTTTATTTAGTACTAAAAGATTATGATTGCTTTCGACACTGTCACTTTAATATATATACCTCATGATTTCACCAGCTGAATTTAAACCTCTGTCTATTGCTAAAATCATGCAACATTTTTAAGAGTCATAGTCTATAAGATTCAAACTTTGGCCGGCCACCGTACCTCGCCGATTTTGCTGAAATTTGGCATGCAATCTTGTTTTAGGGTCCTAACTACGAAATGGATGTTAAAAAGTTCCAATTCTTTTTACTTTGGAAAATATCGAGAAGGTCGATATCGAGTGACCTTGGCGGCCCGCCATTATAGGCTGATCGAAGGAGTTCTTGTTACATCAATCCTGATCCTGCCATCGTAATTTCTCGACAATTCTTGTAACAGACATAAACTACTATCCTTCTTTGTCCTATTTATGAAAATAAATTCGCAAAATGATAAGTCTGAACGACCAACGGCCAAGAAGCACAAAGGTACTTTTTCTAGGTTTGAAAAGTTGTAAATTTACTTCAAATTGGAAGGCTGATATCTCCAGTGTTATCTCGATTGAGAAGCAACCAGTTACGCAGAATGTAGCTTAGTTATTGCTGATTTGATTCCATTAATAAAAGTTTGGGGGAGTTGTAACAGCGTAGAATGAAAAATTATATTATCGGTAATAATTTAGCCTTTTCTACGGAACAGCTTGTTAAGCCAATATAGTCGAGGAAAATAGAAAACGATTCCTGTCGCTTAAATAATGCAATTTTCATGTTTTCTTGCTTATGTGATTCAATGAGCTGTGTTTAAAAACAGGTTTCAAGATTGTGTGCGATTTCTAGCGAAAATTTTCTACCGCTCACTTAGTTGTACTGTAAACAGTCTCCACTGACATTCTAAATTACAGATTTGAAGTCGACGAAATGCGTGAACATGCTCCGTTTAAAGTGCTTATTCAATTAATAATCTTTTTATAAATTCCTCTCACTCTATTGGGATATTGAAATCACCTATTTTCTGGCATGAAAAACATTTTTTTTTCTACGCAGGACAATGAATGCTGATAAGTAAGGCGAATGAATTTGTGACAAGCTCCTGTGAAATGAACATCTTGAGGTGCGCTATATCGCTAATAAAATTTATTCATTTGGCCACATGACATTGTGCAAATGCTACATCTAAGTTATAGTTAAACCGATTTTTATATTTAACAGTTACAGTAGTTTTTGTAGTATTTGTTGGTGGAACTGCAAGTTTATTTATAACATTAGTAACGATGATATCATACCGTAAAGTTGGTATGGGAATATTTTAAATGCATTCAGTGTAAAATAAGGATTGCCGACTGTGGACTGCAGACTACGGACTGGGTGTAAAACGTGCACTGTCAATTTCAAGGCATAGCTAACACTTCGTTATCTTTTAGAAGGATTTAAGTTGTTCAAACTTCATGGTCTCTTGTGACCGAAGAAACGGTAAGATGATACTGTACTTTCGAGTGTAACTAATGTGCGAGCCTGCGAGCCGGAGCCGGAGCCGGAGCCGGAGCCGGAGCCGGAGCCGGAGCCGGAGCCGGAGCCGGAGCCGGAGCCGGAGCCGCGAGCCTATTTTGCGAGCCACTGCGTTTGTTTTTTTGTTTTCTTTTTAAGTTTTTGATTTAACGTCTTAGTCTTTTACTCAGTATTAAAATGCTACATATAATTGGAATCCTGTAGTTTTTCCTGTATGTAGATTCGGTTACAATAAAATTGATTCACCTACACGATTAGTAGATGTTTCCCTAACAATGAATTTTAAAGAAAATGTTAAAATGGGTACCGGCATTAAATGCATATTAGTGCATCTCAAGACAGTAACACCATAGTTTTTTTTTTCACTGTTTGCAAGGTATTTTGTTTTGTTGAATTTATTATAACACATCCAACAGTGATTGTACCTGTCAAGTAGCAGTATTTTAATTCTTCGAGACAGTTGAATTGAAAAAAATGCACAAAGTGTCGGTGAGCCACTCAACTTGGAAAACAAAATAATATATAGATTAAGCAGAGGTCCTGCAGCCCAATTAGGCTAACCCAGGATAAGGTTGAATTTTGATTTGAGTTTTGTAACTTTGTGGCATGAGATTTTCGGTATCATTGGCCCTCTATTTGTATAGGAAATCGCACGACCTCGAGTAAAATTCGTGATTAATAGGTACGAGTGATTTTAAAAGTTCTCAAAATTGCACGAGCCTATAGGCGAGTGCAATTTGAGAATTTTCAAAATCACGAGTACCTATTAATCACGAATTGTACGAGAAGGTTGTGTGATTTTTTTTATTTATAGTGCATTCAACAAAATTACGCGTCGTTTCCATGGAAACTTAATAGGTACTCCTACGGAGTACAATTTGGGATTAATTGTACTGTTCTCGACCAATCAAAATTGAGTAATTTTGTTGAGTGTGCTATAATAAGCTTAATAATCACAAAATTACCGATAAACAAAACAAAAGCTGCAAAAAAAAACACATTTGTATAAAAGAAACAGTTATAATCTGATTTACTTTTAAACCTGGATTAGAGTTAACTGGCTTCCGAACAACCCAGCTGTTTTAAACAATTTTACCTGACATGAGCCCGTGATCCAATCGAAAACCAGCACCTGGTCAGCGGTCAACTCCTAAATAAAACACGTGACCTCGACGAGCTATAACTTTGAGCCCGCGATATGGCCACGTGGTACTGGTCAGCGGGAAACTTGATTTAAGTGATCATAAAATGAAGTCAAAAAAAAAGTACACGGTAAACCAAGGCTGCATATCTCTATCAACCTATCATTTGGAGTTTGGCCGCCATCTTGCGCGACTCCACCGTAGCCGTCGTCGTCGCCGTCATGGATAAGCGCCCACGAGCAATACCGCTAGCCACGATAACCATGAGAAAATCAATTTATGGGTTTCCTTTAGTTTCCTATATGGGTATGGGGTTCCGCTTGGTGGCTCTTCGGGCCGCCAGAGGTCCCACTATGAAAATGATGTAATGAGGTACTTGAAGGTTTATTAATAGTTTTACCCACTGATATTGATGTACGTAGCGTTGTGTGATAAGCGATTACTCGCCAAGCGAAATATTGGGACTTCAAAACGTTATGGTCCGATTCCAGGAGCTGACTATTTCTCCTTTTCATTGTTTTTTTTTTCTTTCTTTTTTCTGTTAGAAACCGGTAAGTTTAGGGTACCGATTATTTTTTTCGTTTCTTGTTTAAAATAATGGTTTGTAGCCTTGAATTATTGCTTGTATCGACTGCTTTAACCCATAATATTACGTTGCAGTCGCTCAGTGCTTTAGTGATCAAGCTAACTTTTGCCACTGTATTGTCAAAAACTGATCGTCGAGGAAAGGTGGTCGCTTATAAGAAAGGGGTCGCTACCAGAGGTTCGACTGAATTAAACAACACTTAAATAACAAAATAAACATGCTTTTAAATATATAAAAAAAATGTAAATGCAAATTCAATGTAAAACACAGGGAGTGCTTAGCAATGCTTTGGGCTGTTCCCAGTTCATAATTGCAAGAAATTAAAATAAATAAGCGTATCATAATATTTTTATTTCGTCTCCCCATTGATGAATGTTTTGGTTATTTACTTTTGAAAAATTGAATACTTACCCGCAACCACATTCTTTATTATTTTTTAATTCTTCTTGTTTGTTCAACACGCAGTTGATACAGGTTAAATGATCGCCAAATAAATAATTACAGTATGGAAATAAATAAATCAGGTGATACCATACACCTTGTTATCTTTAAGGTCATTTCGCAACGCTAAGTACTTCACCGGAAATTAATTAATTAGCTGTTATCAATGTTTTTGGAACAGTTCTTTTGAGTTGCCTGTATCCGATACCGACCCCTTGACCTATCGCGTGTGGGACATGCTTGTCGACCTAAACTTGTATGTACAAACCATCATGAGTTTCCTCGTAAGCGCAAATTTATGCGGTACTGGATAAACCACAATGCAACCGTAAAAAACAAAACAGTACAACTGTATCCAGACCCGTACCGAAGATTCAACGACTGTAAGAGCGTAAAAACTCTTTCGCAATCTATGTTACGCGGACTCAAAAACCACGGGGACTGGAACGAGACAGTCAAAGTCCACTGGACAGCGTGACCTCCGTGAAATTTTGCGGCATTAATAAGGTTTTGTTTTGTTCACGTTCAAAGTTTGATGCCAATTGCTGTTCTCTGTGTTCAAAGTTTGATGCCTAATGCCGTTTTCTGTTTGTAATTTCTAATGTTGGACAAGCTTGGACAAACGTAAGTTCACACCACTTCGTTGAGCTTTCATTTTCCATTTTTTGATATATCTCAAATCATTGATATGTGATTATTTTTCTTATAGCTTCAGATTTTATACCATTACTAATTCGTAATAAATCCTGAAAATTCCAAGCTTTCCCGTCGTCATTCCCTCGTTCAGCGAACCAATCTACGCCGGCTTGTGCAGGAGAAGTAACTCGTGATACGATCACCTGAAAAAAATTACTCGAACCCAAGCTTACAACCAAAACCACTAGTTCGCCGTAGACACTAAACCACGTGACAGGCACGTGACAGGCACTCGACTCTCGTAGACAAAGAAATAAAGAAACAAATTAATAAATCAGGTGATGGCATTGCGTGGCCTTACACTTCGTGTAAGCCACACAAAAATGTAACAGAAACAAAAACGAAAAAACGCAAACGGCCGAAGCAAAATCGATGGGTGTAGACCATCATGCTTCACTTGCAGTTGGAGACTTTATTATCCATAACGTGAACGTAGTAAATACGGGACGTTTAAAAGGCCACAAAGGGGGTCTTTTCTGTCACTCATGTGTGGGTTACCAAAAGTTAAGGCAAATTCTGAGAACTCATGTTCTCCTTCGGTGGCCTGAGTAAGGGATGGGCCACTTACAATATTTTCTTCTTCAACAAAGGGAGCTCACATGCACATGATGTTTACATTAAAACAAACAGTAATTAAAACACAGAACACGCGAACAACGAAACGTTCATCGTAGAATGTGAAAACAACTCCTTCGCCGCATTTGAAGCGAGTAGAAGTTCAGGGTCGAAGTCAGACTTTCAACAAAAATGTGGCAAGTTTTGCGAGCTCTGAAGGCGCGCGTGAAATTGTTGTTTTTTTTTGCGAGAACCTTTAGATTACATTCCTTTGCATGAGGCTTGAGAACTCTGAAAAGAAAAAAAAATGATACGCTTTGATTTATAATACAACCTTTTGACACCTCTTTGTAAGTTAAGGAATTGTTTACACAATATTAAAAGTGTTGCTTGTAAAAATCAGTCGAATTTTTAATTTTGCCGGAAGGGTGGAAAATTCGATCTCGCTCATTTTTTTTTTTTAATGGTAGTTAAAGCAGGGCATGACAAAAGCTACTGGGGAGTTTTTTTGGTAAAATATCGTTCTCTTTCAAAGAAAAATACAAAATACCAATTTCTGTTAAAATCGTCATTTGACGCACCATTTTATAGAGCGGGTTCATTGTAACGCGATAGATTAAAACGTAAAATCCAAAACCATGCAGTGGATAAAGCCAAGAAATTGTTATATTATAGACGGTAAATAAGGAAGACAGTTCTCCGTGTTTAAGGCTTTTGCGTTGTCCCTAAGTTGAGATATTCGTCGAAATATTCCGCGCAAAATTGTAGAGCCTAGTATAGAGCCGCCATGTTGGAGGACCTCCTTAGTCCTCCATTATAGCGGCCGGTAAATAGTGCAAACATCTGGAACTTATTTTGGCTATATGGTCGACTGATTATCTGAACCGATACAAAAAAGGAGAAACAATTTACCCAAGCATTTTCCTAATACTGAAACTCTTAAAACGGCTAAAAATCACGAGATAAGTTTATATTTTTTCAACAAACGCTATCTTACCTTTATGTCGTGCACCGCCATAACTTCGAAATTTAAAATGCGCTGGTTTCCAAACGAAGGACGCTATTAAGCTGGAAAGTTGTAAAGAGATATAAATATTAGTAATTGTTATGCCTGATCAGGATAAAACCTTTAGTGGATCTTAAGTTTTGAATTTGAAAATTTGATGATGCCACATGCACACACTCAGTTCGAGAGCCTCGCATGCAAAACCACATTATCCTTCCGTTTTTAAAACAGTCAAACAGTTTTGTGCTGTGTTAAAATGTTTACTGGGTTGATTTTTGAGAATGTTTCGTTGTCTTTTTGGTTTCAAAATAATTGAAATTGAAAGATATATATTTCATTCAGTTAAAAGTACTCATAAATACAATTTATTTTATTTTATTTTATTTTTTGAGTTTGATCGAGTACAATTTAAGTTTACATTTTTTTACCATTACATACAATACTAACATTACTTACAGTACTGGCACTTCTTACAATACTAATATTATCATCTACAATACTTACATTACTTACAATACTCAAGTCACTACTAGCATAACTTACAATACAATCGTTACTTACACTACGATTACAAACATTACAAACACTACAGATACTTTGCCTACACAACTGTTATTTGCTTCCCGGCTACTGTTAACCAAAAGTTTTCAAATTTAGTCCAAAACTCTGTTGAGAAGGAGCATCGATAAGAGAAATGTTCTACTGTTTCTGGAGAGGTCTGACAAAACGAACAAAGATCGTGTATTCAAAAACAAAATGTCGTTTAAAATTTTGAACTGAAAACATTGTACAAATGTTTCAAGAGCAACTAATTTTGCCAGTACAAACGCTTTTCGAGTGTCTTATTCACTTAAATTAAAATCTGACATTAGTTTATAGAAACCTCTTGAATGTTTGGCTTTTTCTTTAATGAGAGAAACATAAAAGTTTTTACTTTTGCTCGTAAGAGGATCAAAATCTTTGTTACCACATTTTAATTCAAGTGTATTTAAAACGTTTCTTTTGTCAGTGAGATTCCTTAAATACTTTGGCACAGCGCAACGAACAGCAGACCACGTCAAGTAATTTGAGCCAATTAGCCCCTTGTTCTTTTCTATGTTAAAGGATTCAACGTTGTTCCGAGAATACATTAAATCGTTGATAAAAATTACCCCAGCATTCATATAATTATGATAACAGATTGGTTTGCCGTCTATCTTTATATTACAATTATTCCAAATTATAGAGTCACAAGCTTTAGAATCCGTTGAAAAATTTGAGCGAAATTCAGATCATCACTACAGCATTTCTAAATAAAAAGTCGAATTCATATGATAGTCATTAATATTATAGTTGCAGTGAAAAAAGAAGAAACCTCCATAAGGTTTGAGCAAATGTCTGAGATAGCTTTTCCATGGAGACGGTTCAGGACTAAAAATTTTCGAAATCCATGTTAATCGAACTCGGAGACTTAATTGAAGTCTCTAGATCAGTGATATTTAACCCCCCACAGTCAGAACTATTAATTGCAGCTCTCCTGGCTACTTTATCAGGCCCTTTCCACAAGAATTTATATATTATCGTTTGAATCAGCAAAATGAAATCCGAGGGAGGTGAGAGGATAGAAAATATATATACCAATTTAGGGAGAAGAAGACTTTTAATGATTGATACTTTACCAAATAAAGAGAGAGCTCTCCAGCTCCACTGATGTATTTGTTTTTAATTTCAGTGATCTTGTCGTAAAAATTTTCCTGAAAAGACACTTCTATGTCATAACTGAAGTGTACCCCAAGAGCTTTTACACTTTTGCACCATTTTAAGGATAAGGGCATCTCGGGACTGTCACGACACGAACCAATCCACATCGCCTCTGTTTTATTATAATTAACTTTTAAACCCGATAGTTTTCCAAAACGATCAAGTAATTTAAAGAGATTTTGTACGGATGTCAAATCAGATAAAAAGGCAGTGAGGTCATCTGCATATTGGACAATTTTGCATTCCTCTAAGTCTAGTTTAATTCATTTAATATCAGTACTAGTTCGAATTGCAGCAGCTAAAATCTCAATTGCGATCACAAATAGATATTGCGACAGAGGCTCCCCTTGCCTAACACCTCTACTTAACTCAAAATTAGCAGAAAAAAATCCATTGTTTATGATGCAACTGGATACATTATTATAAAATGCTTTTACCCATCTTACAAGACTATGACCAAAGCCGAAAATTTCTAAGCATTGAAACATAAAATTTCATTCAAGGCTGTCTAATGCCTTTTCAAAATCTATAAATAATAGTATACCCTGAATAGGTAAATTAGTCTTTCGTTAAATTGTGCCGCCTTATTATATGTTTTTATGGGACCTGTGTGAACTTGCGAGGAAACTTGCCAGGCCGTTTGGCCACCCAACGCCAGTCTCTACGCAAGTTTAGCTTGCGTCCACTTGCGACTACTTTCCGGTCCGTTTGGCCAATGCTTTATATGCATGTGCATGTTTGATAGACGGAAAACAAATATCTCATCGCAGCCCTACAAAAACACTTGAAAACAATGAATCCAAATTCCCTGAAATCGCTTTACTTCAGCTTAACTAGAAGCACGACCTAAATGTCTACAGCAACATCGAAAAAAAGTACACAAACGAAGCCAGCGAAGGCGTTTTTTTGTAGAATTTTATAACCTGAGTATCGGGCCTTACTTAGCAAGAAGGTAGGGACAGCTTCCTTCTCCTACCCCGCAAGTAAGAAAAGATTGATAATGAGGCTAATTTTCTTCGGCAGTGAGAAGGGGGAAGGGGGATGGCCTCAAGGTTACTGGGCTCGACTCTGGAGCGAGTAGTCCGGCCATAGGGAGCCCTCAAATCTGTTTAGAATATGAATAAAAGATCAAACTACCTTTATCGGGCGTGTTTTGTGTTTTGTGGTGGCCATTTTGAATTTTTAATACCGATGCACGGTCTGCTAGTGGGAGGTCTTGAACCGAAATGTTAGAAGTCTGGGATTCGCAAATTTTCGGAGGATCCGATCGCTGACCGAAAATAATAAAAGGCTCCCTGCAGGCTTCCATCCGATCGGTTTCTGAAATTTCGGTTAAAGACTTCGCACTTGCAGAGCGCGCGTGTGTATATTAAAAATCAAAATGGCCGCCACAAAACACAAAACTACGCGCGATAAAGGTAGTTTGATCTCTTATCCATATTCTAAACGGATGTGAGGGCTCCCTGTTATCCGATTTCGAGCCCTGGCGCGGGGAATTTTGTGGTGTGTTCTTGGGCTAAACACTACTCTCACAGTGCCTGTCTCCACCCAGATGTTTAAATGGGTACCGGCGAATTAAATGCTGGAGCTAACCCCCCATCCATGGGGAAGTAGAATACTCCCAGTCGCTTCATGCTACTAAAACCGTGATGAGCTCCTGCATGATGAGCCACTTGGCTCCTATGCTTTACCTTACCTTTTCGAAATATATATACATGCAAATTTGTAAAAATGGGAGTAAGTTTCTAAAGAAACTGTGGTGCTGCGTCGGTGGGGAGTATGATCATTTAGATTTAGTTACTTATGACCCAGGATAGTTCACTGAGAAAAGTTTGAGGGCAAACTTTTTTCCGACCCGAAATGCAGTGGACCGCTTTTGGAGAGACTCTTTGTTGTCTGTTGATTTAGATTAGCTAAGCTTAGTGGTTTTCGCATCAAGAGTTCATCAGTCCTACATGTGTGAGAGCGCTTGCTGGATCGATGATCGAGTGAGCAGAGCGTGACCTGGCAGTTGTTCAGACTGATAGTATCATGCTTTACCGAATTGACGGTCAATTTTCGTGGATAATGAATTTAATTTCCTCTTATATAAATAGAACGGGTGTAAGCTTACATTTCAAAGGTATTGATATTTCGCGTTTCGTCACGTTCATCAGTTGCTTTGTATCAACGAAGTAAAAAAAGCTTTCATTCAGCCAAAGATTCTTGAATCTGTCTCATCGAGTAAGCAAATTCTGTCGTCTGGTCTGGTATCTCGCATTTCAGGTAAGTAAGATGTAGTTGGCACACTGATACCTATATCAAGAATTCGTCAAAAGAGATCAGTTATTAATTATTTCACACGCTGTACTTTGTCCATATGGTGGTGCGCACGATTTCTGGTCTCAGAATATCCTTCTTAATTGAAAAAAAAAGAAACGTTTTTAATGTTGTGTATACGACGCTGAAAGTGTATTTTGATGTTCCAAAATTTAGAAGTTGACCTTAAGATAAGGGCTTTGATAGATATAACTAAGAATATGTTGTCCTCGCGAACTAGCACATGGCATGGAAAAGCTCAAAACATATCTTTTGCTGCAGCATAAATTGAAGGCTTTGCTTTCATTGTCTTTTGTATTGGTGTGGGAGGACAATGCGATAATGTTTTCCATTTCCGTTTATAGAGACTGGGAAGCGGTTCTGGATTCGCGCAGCCTGCTCCGCCTGAGTCAAAAACACATCTCTATACTACCAATACTAGTTTCGTGATCAAAATACCCCTAACACACGTCTCTAAATCCATATTTCGAGTTGGAGTGAGTACATTTAAATCTAGTCTACATCTGCCTCCTTGGGCCGCTGTCTAAACGCAAAGGCATGCAAGACATGTCGAAGACAACTTCAGCGTTTATCGTCATGAAAACAGCGCTTTAATTAATTCTGCTTACAAAAACGCATTGAAATAATTGCACTGAGATGAGCTTTTAGGGAACTCCCGGAACTGAAATAGGGAAAGAAACTCATTTTGCCAGGGTTACATGCAGTCGCCATTAGAGAGCTGTTTCAAGCTTATCGAGCGATGACGTGTACCACAAAAGATTTCGATCGAATGACATTGCCAAAAAATTTTAGAAGAAAGCAGAGAAAATCTCATTTTGAATCCACCTTCCGTTACTCAAATTTAAAAGTTATAATGCTATCCCTCGCAATGAATACATGCATTTCAAGGACTACAAAGACTGTTTTGAATGCCTTTCAAAACAACAAGTACAAACAAGGGAATGGGAATTTTCTCAGAAGTCAAAGGTTAAAAGATTGCTGAAAGATTTAATTGTTTTCTAAGAATCTGGCCCACATCTTATTGACCCAGGAATCGTGTTCTGTCTATTGCAATCCTAGAAGTCTTGGCGGGAACGAAAACCAAAACATTTCATCATTGATTACAGAAGCGTTTTATCAGTGCTTACACACGAATTTAGCCTTGTCATGTGGCTTCATGTGCGACCAGGTCGCACTGGTAGATTGTGCTACCACAATTATAAGCATAATTTGGCAAAACGAGCATTATTTTGAGCTTTTACTTCAGTTTAGCACTGCTAGCATAATGCAAGCTTTTATGGGTTGAAAACAGAAAAAAAAACTTCATTGTTCTAGAATTTTTCAGATTGTATTTTATTTCTGTATTGTTTTTGGAAAACATTGAGGTCTGTGCCAAGGCCCATGATCAATGATGACGTCGTCCTCGAGTACATCGCACTTCCAGCACTTCCAGTGCCGTACCGAAAGCTTCAATCTTAAGGTGCGCATATGCGTATTTGCAATGCTACTGTAAGACTGCAAGACTGGAAGGTGGACTATATGAATGTTCCGTGGTTAAAGTTAAAATTAATAGAGCTAAGCTACTGGTGATCTCTATTTTCCTTCAAATCCAAGTAGCATAACTTTGGTGACAGAGAGCATAATTTTCAGAAAGTAGCATAATTTTGACATAATTTCTTAAAAAAAAAAATAAGCTCTTCTAAAAGCATAATATGCTTTTTCTCGGGCACAATCTACCAAAGCCCATGCGACCGGAAAAGGAAACCCAAAAAAATTGGTCAGTGTCGATATTTTCGGTCTTTCCGACCAACACCCCCCCCACCCCCCAAAAAATTCGCTCTAGTGCGACGCCCCTCCCTTCCCCTTCCCCCTATTCAACAAAATTTTGCAAATAAATGCCTTATGTTGGTAAACCGGACCCTTGTAAGAAGTTAAAAATCTCTTCTGTTAGGATTTCCGAAAGATTTGTTTCTAACCAGGAATCGAATCAGCTCTTCCGAAAATGCAGCACGTGAAACTAAAGTAAAACTAAACCAAAAATAAGACACAAACAGTAGTGATAAACATATTGAACTTGCACATTTTGGTTATGACTTGCCGTTTCGTATGTACTCTATATTCATTTTCAAAAGTGACCGTGGAAATTTATAAAACAGCTACGTGAAAATTTAAAACAAAGTTTAGCTTGCGTCAAGTCAATCAAAATGTGCAAGTTCAATATGTTTATCACTGCTGTTTGTGTCTTATTTTCGATCAAACTACGATGGACCAAGAACAAAAGTATTTATGAAACTAAACCGTTTGAGGAAAGCAGTAAGGCTTCTTAAATTATACGTGATCTTCTAGGCCCCTACAGGATAATTAGCTATATGATTAGATAAATGTGTTCAAATTATTTTAGATTGCAGCTCTGTCATTCCCTGATAATCTGGTAAATTAGTCTTTCGTTAAATTGTGCCGCTTTATTATATGTTTTTATGGGACCTGTGTGAACTTGCGAGGAAACTTGCCAGGCCGTTTGGCCACCCAACGCCAGTCTCTACGCAAGTTTAGCTTGCGTCCACTTGCGACTACTTTCCGGTCCGTTTGGCCAATGCTTTATATGCATGTGCATGTTTGATAGACGGAAAACAAATATCTCATCGCAGCCCTACAAAAACACTTGAATACAATGAATCCAAAATCCCTGAAATCGCTTTACTTCAACTTAACTAGAGACACGACCTAAATGTCTACAGCAACATCGAAAAAAAGTACACAAACGAAGCCAGGGAAGGCGTTTTTTGTATAATTTTATAACCTGAGTATCCGGTCTTACTTAGCAAGAGGGTAGGGACAGCTTCCTTCTCCTACCCTGCAAGTAAGAAAAGATTGATAATGAGGCTAATATTTTTCGGCAGTGAGAAGGGGGAGGGGGGGATGGCCTCAAGGTTACTGGGCTCGACTCTGGAGCGAGTAGTCCGGCCATAGGGAGCCCTCAAATCTGTTTAGAATATGAATAAAAGATCAAACTACCTTTATCGGGCGTGTTTTGTGTTTTGTGGTGGCCATTTTGAATTTTTAATACCTATGCACGGTCTGCTAGTGGGAGGTCTTGAACCGAAATGTTAGAAGTCTGGGATTCGCAAATTTTCGGAGGATCCGATCGCTGACCGAAAATAATAAAAGGCTCCCTGCAGGCTTCCATCCGATCGGTTTCTGAAATTTCGGTTAAAGACTTCGCACTTGCAGAGCGCGCGTGTGTCTATTAAAAATCAAAATGGCCGCCACAAAACACAAAACTACGCGCGATAAAGGTAGTTTGATCTCTTATCCATATTCTAAACGGATGTGAGGGCTCCCTGTTATCCGATTTCGAGCCCTGGCGCGGGGAATTTTGTGATGTGTTCTTGGGTTAAACACTACTCTCACAGTGCCTCTCTCCACCCAGGTGTTTAAATGGGTACCGGCGAATTTAATGCTGGAGCTAACCCCCCATCGAGGGGAAAGTAGAATACTCCCAGTCGCTTCATGTTACTAAAACCGTGATGAGCTCCGGCATGATGAGCCACCTAGCTCGTATGCAGACTTTACCTTTACCTTACCTTTTCGAAATATATATACATGCAAATTTGTAAAAATGGGAGTAAGTTTCTAAAGAAACTGTGGTGCTGCGTCGGTGGGGAGTATGATCATTTAGATTTAGTTACTTATGACCCAGGATAGTTCACTGAGAAAAGTTTGAGGGAAAACTTTTTTCCGACCCGAAATGCAGTGGACCGCTTTTAGAGAGACTCTTTGTTGTCTGTTGATTTAGATTAGCTTAGCTTAGTGGTTTTCGTATCAAGAGTTCATCAGTCCTGCATGTGTGAGAGCGCTTGCTGGTTCGATGATCGAGTGAACAAAGCGTGACCTGGCAGTTGTCCAGACTGATAGTATCATACTTTACCGAATTGACGGTCAATTTTCGTAGATGATGAATTTAATTGCCTTTTATATAAATAGAACGGGTGTAAGCTTATATTTCAAAGGTAATGATATTTCGCGTTTCGTCACGTTCATCAGTTGCTTTTATCAACAAAGTAAAACAGCGTTCATTCAGCTAAAGATCCTTGAATCTGTCTCTGTGAGTAAGCAAATTCCGCCCTCTGGTCTGGTATCTCGCTGATTCAGGTAAGTAAGCTGTAGTTAATACATTGATACCTGTATCAAGAATTCGTCTGAAGAGATCAATTATTTAACATTTCACACATTGTACTTTGTCCATATGGTGGAGCACACGAATTCTGGTGTCAAAAAATCCCTCTTAATTGAAAAAGAAAATGTTTTTAATGTTGTCTACCACGCTGAAAGTGTATTTGATGTCTCAAAATTTAAACTTGATCGAGTTGACTTAAGATAATCTCTAAAAGCATCTATCGAGTTCGAGTGAGTATATTCAAATCTGGTCTACATCTGCCTCCTTGGGCCGCTGTCGAAATACAAAGGCATGCAAAATTGTCTAAGACAACCTCAGCACTTTTTGTCATGAAAACAGCGCTTAACGCATTGAAATAATTGCACTGATATGATATGCTCTTAGATTTAAGGGAACTCCCGAAACTGAAACAGGGAAACAAACCCGTGCTGCCAGAAGTGCCTGTAGTCGCCATTAGAGAGTTGTTTTGGATCAAGATCATTATCTGGGAACCTGCGCACCTACCCCTCCCGTAACCCAAATGTAGCATATGCATGCTTATCGAGTGATGAAGCATACCACAAAAGATTTCGAATTGCGTTGCAATCAAATTTCAGAAGGAAGCAGAGAGAATATGAATTTGAAATGACCTTCCGTTACTACAAATTTGATAGTACTAATGCTATCCCTCGCAATGAATACAGTCATTTCAAGGACTACTGATATTGTTTTGAATGCCTTTTAAAACAAAGGGTACAAACAAGGGAATAAGAATTTTCTCTGAAGTCAAAGGTTAAAGAGATTGCAGGAAGATTTAATTGTTTTCTAAGAATCTAACTCACATCTTATTGACCTAGGAATCGAGTTCTGTCTATTGTAATTCTTGAGGTCGTGGCGGGCGGGTACGAAAAACAAATATTACATATTTGGGTCTTTCAGACCGACGGAAAAAAAAAATAGCCTTAGTGCGACCCCCCCTCCCCTCCCCCCAAATATTCAGCAAAATAGAGTGTAAAATATAATAATAAAATATAGAACAAAGAATAAAGAAGTTAACGATTTCGTCTGATATGATTTCTAACCAGTAACACGATTGCACGGTAGGTTTCCGTTTGCTTCGTTCAAGTGTTAAAGATGACATCGGCAGGAACAAATTTAAAACTGTGCAATGTCGACGAGATGACTCTATGTTTTTCTGTAAATTATAGGATTTTCTAAAATCGTTAAATGATATCTATTGTAAATATTGCCACGAATGCAATAGGGATTTATTTTGATAGAGATGACAAACGTTGATAAGACTTCTTGAAGTATTCCGTGATCTTCTAGCTTCCTACAAGATTGTCTTCATCAGGATCAGTCAGGATCTGTTATAGCTGGCTTATGGTGCCTCAGTCGGGGAAATGCGAAGCGGATAACTGACTATCAAAATTTCAGGACTCAATAAAAAAAACGGTCTTGTTAAAGATTGTCTCATCGCGGCCCGTCAAAAACACTGGAAAACAATGAAGCCAAAATCCCTGAAATCGCTTTACAGCATTATGGAAACCGTGAGAAGTGTTATTTTGTAGACCCTGTCTAAAAGAGTTTTGATTAATCTAAATTTTTATCTAAAGGGATTTGAGCTTAAGGGGGGAGAAACTTAACTACAAGTCTGCTGCTAAGGAAATCTCAAAACCTCCTTTTTTTGGTTAATGAAGTCCAGGGGTATCGAAGTTTACCGTGTGCAAAATTTTTTTTTGGGATCACTTTCTTGGGGACCTTAGAAACCAGGCTTAAATAGGTAGCCGAGCCTTCTCATTACATTATCTTTGACAATTGTGAAGGATCTATTTAATGATGCGACAGCTGATTGCCTTGCGAGAGGGTTGTAAGCAAAGCCAAACCGACATAAAGGTTTCAGACCAGAGAAGGTAAGCGTTATTTTGGTAGCCTCGCATCAATTATTAAAAACTGTTTCTATTTCAAACCTTGACTATGTCTTGAGTTTTGACTTGTTTTGTTTTGCAATCTTGGATTAATCACGCAATGGTGTGTTCTAGTCAAGAGTTTTCTACCATCTTCTCTTTTCTTTCCCCTGCAGCCTCTTTATCCATTGCTTGCTTTTTGTTAACTTCTTGCGCTTACATTGACAGATGTACCAACGTGCACAAACTACTTTAACTCCTTTCCTTCTGTTACCAGCTTGTGCAAGGCACCAAGAAGAACGACCAATTAAAGAAAACTCGAGCAGCTCGAATCACGAAAGAGCACTCATGTTACAGCGATTGAGAATAGGCAAGTGTCAGCCAAGGAACATGCTGATAAGATCGAACAATCCAGAAAAAAAAAATGTCAAAACCGAATGAAAAGATGATGGAATTAGAGAGAGAACAAAATAAAGAAGTTGAATCTTATTCAAGAGTGTTGTCTGTGACTGCAAATTCCCCTAAAAAAAGAAAATAATGCAGCACGATATAGCCAAGAAAACAATGGGATCAAAGAAAGCGCGCATTAAGAACCTCTCAGATTACGATCTCACACGCGGCGAAATCAACCTTCTGTCAAGGGCTCAATTATATTCCTACACCCGTGACAAATGAAAGTCACATAAGAAAAGCCTTTAAGCGCTCTTAAAGGATTTCGCAGCTTTTGCAAGATGAATGCGCCTACAGTTTATCTTCCACGGTAGAGATAAAAAGCCGCATCCTTTTCCTTCAGAGGAAACTTTTGAACATAACATTAAGCAATTCAAACGAAAATTACGAGCGAGGGGTTATCCAGATAACCTTTCGGAGAACATTCTTTCAGAAGTTAAATTTAGCAAAGGATCGTCGGCGCTACAAAATAAACAAAAGAAGCACAAAAGAATTTTACCGTTTGTAACAGAATATCGCCCTTCTGTGTCTAATCTTAAAAATATCCTAATGTCAAACTGGCACCTTATAAAGAATCAACCTGTGCTTAGAGAAACATTTAAAGACCCTCCCATCCTTTCGCACAGCAAAGGGAGGTCGTTAAAAGATATACTCGTCAGAGCCAAATTTTGAAGGTCAATGATAACACCAATGGACCAATGGGAGTTGTGTTTAGCCTGTCTATTTTATTCACCAACAAACAGCTTAATCTTCTTTTGAGGTACAGCTGAACATTCACTGTCGTCCATTACGGGCTCAAATTGTGCTGAGAAGGTTCGGCTACCTATTGAAGCCTGGTTTCTAAGCTCCTCAAGAAAGTGATCCCAAAAAATTTTTTTGCTTACCGTGTTTGTTCGATTCACATTTCCTTTAAATGTTTCGAACCACGCCAATATTTGGTATGTCACGTGACCACAATAGAAAACGTCTAAAAACTCGGACTGAGTGGATCGTTTTCGAAATATAACAATACGTTTTGCCAAAACGCGGCATTATCTACAACTTGAAGCATGCGTTTGAGGAAATGTACAATATTTCGAAAATTATAGATATTTAAGAGGCTATAAAAGCACTTAAGAGGGAATGTCTACTAGGACCGAGCCATATCGAAAATATGTGGCACATGATGAAAAATCAAAAATTTTCATATTCTTTTCAGAGGCAGCGTATGGTAAGCCTAGAAACGGGGTGAGATTTTTTCTTGAAATATTTTTTAAAACCCGCCAAAAAATCAAAAATCCGTTACGGGCCCACGTCTGGCCAAAAACACGCAAAATTCAGTGACTAATACCTTATCATAAACTTCGCTCTGTCTAATTCGCATCAAAATAACAATCAAGTTTGAGCCTGGAAACATATTTTTGAGGTGTTTACAAGTCTTTTGAGGCCAATTATACTCCTGTGGGTAAATTTTCAAGACCACGACGAGCCGCTTAAAATTCGCTTCCTAAAAATTCTTAATTATGCACACTTTTTTAATCGGAAAATTCGCTACCCGGTAAAACACTAAAACACCTAAGATTTTGACGTTTCGAAAGACGAAATGTCAGTGTAAAACCTGGTATAAAAATTATTTTCGGGCCTTAAATCTGCGCTGAGTACTAACGCTCTCAAAATCGTGATAATTACAACACTAACCTGCAAGAAACGAAAACAATAGGCAAGTGTCTCGGACTAGATAATCAAAAGAACCTGAAAATGTCTCGTTACATTAGATTTCCTCGGTATTTGGACTTAAACTATGGTAGGAAAGTCATGTTTAAGCTTATATTCTGTGTGACATTACATTCAAATGATTCAGAATCCTATACACGCACGATAATCATTGCGACGCGTGGTGTTCGGCCAAGTACATCATCTTCTCATTGACATTCAACCAATGAATCCGATAAAATGCAGCTCATTTCTATCCCTTGTTCTAAAACAGAAATCCATAAAAGTAGTGTAGCCTTTTAGCGTCAGTCCCTTGCTTGCTTATGTTCTGTTCTCGTCGAAATGTAAATGTGTCGTCCGATGTCGACTTCATTTCTATGTCACGTAATGGTCAATTGATAGGATTTTGTCATGCATTGCCAAAAACTGAATCGAGAGATTTAATAAGACGTTCAAAGCAAACAATTTTTATTTGAAAGCTATGAGAAGATACCTCTGCACCCTTCACGCGGAAAGCGATACGGAAAACTTTAAAGAATCCGAACGTGAACCGTAAAATATACACTACGTACTTTCTATCACAGAAAAGATAGTTTGTAGCGTAGCCAATTAGAGAACGACACATGATTCGTGACAGAACGCTAGTAGATTTATACTAAAACCAAATAGGTATTTCCATATCATGACAGTATACGATTCATCATTCGGCATTGACCTTTAACAAAAAAAACTGGAAGCAAGACGTCACAAAACTCCAAAACATAAGCCTTCCCAGGGGAAAAAAGTAAATGCTCAATTTTCAGACCTATAAAATTATAGTCTCTTATGTATGACCGCCCCAAACCAGAAAAAAGCCTTATCTGTAAACATTTGAGAAGGGCTACTGAATCTGTTAATACGGAAACAATCGGCTCCTTGGGTCAAAGGCTTTTACCGGTGAAAATAATTTATTAGCTATATTTCTGAAGGTACTAATGGCAATGGAACCAGATTTAGCACACAGTTAGGTTTTTAACGACCTCAACATTTTAAAGTAGAATTGGTACTCCTGACGGGTCACATGTCACGTGACGTTTAGCGGAAAAAGTCATTATTTGAGAAATTGGTGGCGGTTTTTAGTAATATCTTACAAAACACGCGTTTTAGATGCAGGTCAATTATTTCCTTCCTCTCACGTTTGGAATGACCGTCCCTCTTTTCACAGAAAAACTTTATGGTGAAAGGTCGGTTTTTTTTTTCAACAAAATTCGACTTTTGATCATTTATAACTTCTAAAAACGAAATCAGAAGGAAGATAATTCCAGACGTAGCAAGGTAAAAAATTGAAATTTGCATCGTAAACACTTATTTACTGATCAATAGACTGAAAATTCGCCACCAATTCGCCGATTTACCAAATTTTAACGAAATGATCACGTGACATACCGCGTGGTGAAAAAATTAAGGGGGAGGGGGAGGGGGTCGGATCCCATTTCCCAATGCTATTTTATGAAATATCCCATTCCCATTTAGGTTTCAAAATTCCCACTCGCATTTCAAACGTAGTATATAATAACAAACTGGAGCCCATCACCCGGAGCGTGCAACTAACCTATTTTCGTGCAACGGCGTTTTCACAAGTAAGGTTACTTTTTAGATACGTCTTTCCCGCCAACAATTACTGTATCCGGTTACCTCCGCATCGAAATCTGAGTGAGTAAAAAAATGGCGGCCCTACGCCGTAGTTTTTTCGTTCTCCATCATTCCAATCCGGTAATTCCTTAAACTGGGCTTCCCACAATACCATGCGTTTTATTTAGCACTTTCCATGATCTCCCAAATGTGCAGGACCCAGGAGGGAGGGGGTGACTCTATTGTTTTCGAGTATCTGTCAGAGACCGACTCATCATTGCCAGTGTGACGTCACATAGCAACAAGTCGAAGCTTCGCTCAGCTTGCCCAGATTCGGCGTCGGGCCTCCATTGAATTCAAAGAAAAAGAGGATAATACAAGCTATTAATGCGCAATTATTCACTAATTTGGCATAAATGTGCAAGCTTTGTAGTGGATATTGTCTGTGAGTACAACTGTTTGTTTTTTTTGTGTGTGTGCGTTTTTTGTTCCAAATTTTATTAAAAACAAATCGGGTCAAGTGGGGTTACCGCCATCTTGACTTCCGGTCAAGTAAAGGCCACCAAAAACGCCTGCGGTTTTCTCTTCAAGTTTTCAACGGAAGTACCTGATAATAGGAGGTTTTGTTCCTTTCTGATATAACTTTCAAGCCATTGTTAGTTTTTCTCAATGCGATGAGCCATTTTGCTCAACAATCCTTTTGAGTGCGAGGGCGTACATGTCGGTTTGATTCCTCGCGTGTTAAACTTTGTTCGATTGGTGAAAGGTCAAGAGTGTCTATGTTTAGCTGTTAGGTGGTTGAAAGCTTGTGTTTTAAATTCTTTTGGGTAGATGACTGCCTGTGTGCTCCTGAATGGCTAACTTTCAGAAAACCCGTTCGCGATTGCGTGGCATTAAATGCCTGCTCCCGTAGTCCCGCAGTCAATAAATATTTGCATATGGAAACAAGCGTGCTACACATGATTATACCTCGTTCTAAAATCCATCAGCCGAAACAAGCGCGTTACACTTAAAAAGACTTCGTTCTACAATCCATGAGCCGGAACCCGGGACTGCGGGACTGCGGAACTGCGGGACTGCGGGACTGCGGGACTGCGGGACTGCGGGACTGCGGGACTGCGGGACTGCGGGACTGCGGGACTGCGGGAGCAATAGTTTTACTCGTCTTACTTTCATAGCAATAGGTTTACTCGTCTTACGTTCATCAACCCATAAAATATCGATACTCATCGTTACGTCTCCTATTGCCATTGATGTGCCAACCGAAGGTTTATTGGTTCTCGAAACAAAGGATTCTTTTGTTCTGTGGTTGGCAAAATTTAAATATCAAAAGGCTTGTTTGTAAACAGTGAATATCGCTATTCAACACCACTGCGGGACTACGCTAGCAAGCGTTTAATGTTACGCAATCGTGGCCGGGTATTCTGAAGTCGCTCTCCAAAAGCCATTCCATTAACTTTGAAGGGATTGTTGAGACGAACCATAAGTACTGAAGGCTTAATTCTCAGCACAGAGCAAACTTAATATACCATGTACCAAACCTCCTATTCTGGGATCAGGACATCTCCGCATTTCTGCGTGGGCTCCGGAAAAACGTTGTCAATCCATTAAACTTTGTCGACGTCTCAGGCACTTGTTAGTATGTTTCTACTCAAAATATGAGACTTTCGAATAACTTATCCTATCGAAAATTACTGCAAAGAAGTCTTTCATGTATTTTGAATCCTGGGTAACATTGAACAAAATAATCGAATCATCAAAAAGTTAGAAATTTCCACATTTCTTTCAGTTAACGAACCAAAACATTTGGCCGCCATATCGAAAATCACCGATGTATGACGTAACGTCACACTGGTAGTTATGACTAAGCCACTGATTTGCCTGGAGATACCCCCTCCCTCCTGGACCAGACGTGGGACTGTAACGGATTTTTGACTTTTTGGCGGGTTTAAAAAAATATTTCAAGAAAAAAATCTCACCACGTTTCTAGGCTTACCATAGGGTATCTCTGGAAAGAATATGAAAATTTTTGATTTTTCATCATGTCCCACGACTGGCTCAACGATAGTGGACATTCCCTCTTAAAGATCTATAATTTTCGAAATATTGTACATTTCCTCAAACGCATGCTACAAGTTGTGGATAATTCCGTGTTTTTGGCAAAACGTATTGTTATATTTCGAAAACGATCCACTCAGTCCAAGTTTTTAGACGTTTTCTATTGTGGTCAAGTGACATACCAAAAATGGGCGTGGTTCGATACATTTAAAGGAAATGTGAATCGAACAAACAAGGTGAACTTTGATGCCCAGTGGACTTCAGGAGCCAAAGAAGATTTTGAGATTTCCTTAGCAAAAGACTTGTAGTTAAGTTTCTCCCCCCTTAAAAATAAAGCGTTTGAAACCCGGGGTACGTCTTTTAATTTACGAAAAGAAGATTGAAGTGATACAAATAAGCCTTGATGATCACAAGAACTCTACAAAAACAATACTTTTAAAAATGGCAACTGACCTTTTTCCTCTGTTACCATGGCAGGTATTAAGAAAAAATCCTTTCACTCTGACGAAGGGCTAACGCTCGAAAACGTCAGTCTCCGAATCTCTTCACGATGGCCAATTCACTTTATTCACCCAGTTGAAAAAAACCAAAATATCTTGTATTATAAAATATTTGAGCCAGTACGCGCATTCTCATTGGTCGATAGGCGTGTTTAGATGAGAGTATGCAAACACGGTTGTCACGTCACGCTTTCTGTATTTCCCCGGCACAATTTGAAATCATTTCAAAGCCGGTAGTTCAACTCTCAAGTACAAATATGAAGGAATTCAAATGAAGAAAACTTTTCCAAGTTTTGATTTGGGAATTGACCATTTCATTCTCTCTGAACCGTGGAAAGAAGCAAAAGAAAGAAGAACAACAGCGCTTTGCATGCCTCGATGTTAGTGAGCTAGACGACTTCGGTGAGGGAGCCCCCCCCCCCCCCCTAGGGCGCGACCCCCCCCTGCCCCACCGCACTCCCCCCCCCCCCCTGCGCCCCCCCACGCTCCCCGCCCCCGCCCCCCCCCCACTCCCCCCGGCCCCCGCCGGCACCCCCCCCTCCCACCCCACCCCGCCACCCCCCCCCCCCCCCCCCCCACCCCCCACCTACCCCCCCCTCGGCCTCCAGCCCCCCCCCGGACCTGACCCCCCCCCCCCCCCCCCCCCCCCCTCCCGCGCCAAACCAACCTAACTACCCTCCACCCCCACCGAGGCACCCCCCGCGCCCCCGCCCCCCTCCCGCCCCCCCCCGGCCGCCCCGGCCCCGCGCCGCCCCCCCGACCCCCCCCCCCCCCCGGGGGAGGGCCCGCGCCACCCCGCCCCCCCCCCAAACCCCCCCCCCCCCCCCCCCACCCCCCCCCCCGGGGTGCTGACACCCGCCCTCCCGCGCACCCCCCACCCCCACGGCCCTTCCCCCCCGCCCCCCCCCCCCCACCCCCCCCCCCCGCCCCCCCCACCCCCCTCCCCCCCCCACCCGCCCCCCCCCCCCCCGGCCCCACCCCGCCCCCCCCCCTCTCCCCCCACCCTTGCCCACCCGCGCGCCCCCCACCCCAGCTCCCCGCGCCCCCAGCCCCGCCCGGCCTCCCCACCCCCTCCCTCAGCGAAGAACAAGAAAATCCTATGCAACAAGATACACAGTAAACGTTGTTTTCAAGGTAATTTTTGCATTTAAAAGTACTACAATAAAATTCTCAAAAATCACATGCTGTTTTTTTCTAAATATGATGATGCGATAAAAGTTAAACGCCCAACTATCATGCATAGCAGTCCCTAGCGAATGCGAAATCGGTTCCAAATCAAATTTTTACACTGGCCGATCGGTTGCCATGTTTTGGGCGGTCAAATGTTTCACAATAGTGACCATTAAACTTGGAAAAATGTACCAGACAGCTCACCAGACTGAATACTGAGATTAAATGCCCTTCGACGTAACTGCATTAAACTCAACCTTGCCTGCTGTGTGCTATGATTCTCAAACCAGCAAAACTTCACAAGGCCACGATGAGCGATTCAACTTCTCAACCAATCTTCTCGGGCTGCCAAATCGGGCAAGTTTGCGTTTCTTTCAAGAGCGATCAAGCACAGTGATTTCATCTTGCTGTTCTTTCCTTACAGAGTCGTAAATCTTTTGAACATTTCTTCTGTTTTCACCGAACTTTAGGCATTTCTCCCAAAGATTTCGAAGGATTCAAAGCAGATATCGCTTTCATTTACACGGCGCTCGCCTGCTCGCTGGCGATAATTGCCCACAAATCTTGGATTTTGTGTTACACGAAATTTCATTGGTTCGTGCGTTTATCAGAATGCGCGTTTTGATTGGTTAGTAGGAAAGATCATTGTCTAGAGCGAGTATTGAGAAAAGCTTTTGGATCAAAGAACGAGTTAATAAACACAATTTCTCTTCATTTCCCGAAATAATTTTGAGATAAATATTCTATAAAGCAATAGAAAACTTTTTTTGCCTGTGTTTGCAGCAGCTGATATAAACACTCGACCAGTTATGCCAGAAACCCTCAACTTCGTCTCCGGGTTTTGCATAACTGTCTCGAATTCTCTTCCCAACCCCATCTCGTGGTTTTTATATCATGGTTATGGGCAAACACGAACAAACGTTTTTTCTTATTGCTTAAATACTCCCACCGACGCATCCCCGCACCACAGTTCCTTTCAGTGACCTTAACCCCCTTTAATAACGAAAACACAACTGGCATCATTGGAGGTTTTGAAGAGAATCTATATACAGACATATATATGGTGAAGACAATCAATCAGAGGGGGAACAACAAGAAAGATCACTAAGAAACCCGTGAGATCCCATAACCGAGAAGAAATGTAGTTTGTCCTAAGAACGCAACATGACTCCCTAGACCGGAGAGTGCCTTGCTAGCGACATCGTATACCGCGCGCGACGGTAACCTGCGGGCAAGCAAAGTTGAAACGTACGGTTGGGTTGACAGCAACCAGCCTTCACATCACGATACGCTTAACCACAAGGCCTTCGTTTCAATATAGAATCAAAGCGTATAACGCAACTGAACTGAGGCAAACACATTCGTGGGACTTGAAGGACAATAACTTAAGATTACGCAATCAAATGCGAGCATTTTTGTGCCGTGCTCCCCACTACTCAAATACGACGAAACGATGTAATTTATGTATAGCAGAGAAATTATTGATTTTAATGTATACCGGAAATGCGCTACCCCAATGCACCTGAAACGAAATGAAGTTTTGTAGTCAGTAAATGTAGACACAACGATTAAAGTATGTTACGGAGCAAACGTGACGTGAGTTAGAATATCATGGTTCCCTTTCAGAAACGATATCATACACGCATGCAATTCGTATTTTGTCCCCATGGAAAAATATGATGCTTCGTTTGTACTATTTATTGTACTTTAAAATGGTTCTTTGATGGAGCCACTTCTGGGTCTTGCACTAAGGAGTGCGGGTTTCGATCCTGTACGAAACGAGACCTGTAACTGTATTAAACCGAAGTCAAAAGTATAATCCGTGTCCCATTATTCTCTTTTATTTGCTCTGCCGACGGTATTGAGCACTCTTGACCCTCAACCCAAGATTTCTACTGGATATATTATATCATATATATAATATATATTATATATATTATGTATAAACTGACGTGATAACAGTCCTACAATTTGCTCATCAGCTAAACAGTGCTCGATGGGTTTAACCAGAGCTTTAAAACAGATACGCAGCCTTGAACTAGGTCAAAAACATTGTTTGTGCTACTCTGAGTTTTCCATGCCTCGTCAACGAGACAATCATCAGGCAACTGCCAAGAAGGAAAAAAAAAAAGAATACATGATTGTATTATAGTGATTTTGGAAAAAACGATAACAATTCACAATTGGCTGAGGTGTAATAGTCAACGGTAAAACAGGTGTTACAGTAAAATGTTAAAAATACATCTTATAGGCTCAAATAATGACGCCCTATGTTTCGAAAATAAAAAGGTAATAGCAAATCGGTTTTCAACAGCATTTTGCAGTAAAGCTTCTAAAACCAAACTGCTAAAATAAATAGTTCTTATAAGCTCAAACGGTTCACGACTATTTAGAAGGGAATTTCCTTTGCAATTCTGCAACTCGATAACAGGTTCATTTCTGGTTGTTCGGGGTCAGCCATCTTCGGTCGCACAACATTATATAGTACTTCTTTCCTGTGGGAAGTACTAATCTCATTTGTAGACCGAACAATGGCGACCCCATAAAATGAAAAACCAAAATAATGAACCCATAAACAGTTGGCTAACAGGGGAGCAAAAAGGGGAACAACAGTGGACATGGATGTGAACGAAAACGTCGTAATAGTCCCTAGTTTGCCGTGGTATTTTTACTCCTTCTACACACAGAGAACGTGTCGAAACTAAGTAAAGATCGATAATAGTGGAAATGTGTGGAGGAAATAGGTTGTTAAAATCCCTAAAAATTCTAAGTAAAGGCCTAAGTAAAAGAAGGACAATAGGGTAGAAAGGGCAATGGTTGGAAAGGTTCTCGAGCGAGTTTTAAGAGCCTTTTGTGGAAGAACTTTTATTGGTAACAGGCAATTTGATTGGTTGCATATCATTTCTGAAAGACCATAAATGGGGGGAGGGGTTAATGGGAACACATAATTCCGCACTCAAATAGGTCTTAAACGCCTTGAACTATTTTAAAGGCAGAATTGGGCTTTCACAGGTTTCCGAGAAATGACATAGTGACATTTAGCGGAACGTCCACCATTATTGGAAGGAATTGGTGCGGTTTTTTTAGTCATCAAGATCCACCAACAACGCATTTTTAAAATGGCAGGTCAATTAATTTCCATCCTCTCCACGTTTTACTTGACCGTCCACTTTTTTTGCAAATACAGAACTGTCTGAGTCAAAGGTCGTCCTTTTTCAACTAAACTTGACTTTTGATCAATTTCTATCCTTCTAAAAACAGAAAAGAGGGAAGAGCAATTGAAATGCAGCCACCAACAATTGACTAAATTGTTAACAAATGATCACGTGACCGGTCACGTGGTCAAAATAATTATGTTAAGG
>JAHPZR010054976.1:0-28315 GCA_019787425.1 Platygyra sinensis | reverse complement strand
ATTAGTATATACCACACAAGTGAACAGTGCTTTTCGCGCGCGCTGATTGGCTAGCTCGGAGGTGATTAGCCAAGTACTATTCACCTCCGAGCAGCCGAAGAAAACAAAACGGTTTTTGTCGGCATATTGTCTCATATAAAGTTACTCTTTGGGCCGCTAGTTATTCAGCTTGTGTGGTATATACTAAAACAATTATTCACCTCAGTGTCGATGAAAGTGGTGGATATTTACCTCCACTTCGGTGAATAATTGTTAAGCACACAATGATCACGACTGAGCTTCGAACATAACCGCAGAGAAAATGGCCTGCAAAAGACTTCGGTTGAGCTTCCACAGGCCAGAAAGAAATCAGGGCTACAACTCAATTTTAACATTTTTGTCTGTTTTCAAAGATGGTCACTCATCTCTTACGAACCCATCTCTTCATGGAACCCATTGCTGTTGCTACCTACAGACAGCTGCCCACACTCCATCCCCTGTTTAAGCTGTTGTCCCCTCACATCCGGGGGTCCTCGCCATCAACACTCTTGGCAGAGATGTGCTGATTGCGGAAGGTGGAGTGGCTGATAATACTTTGACTGTCGGCGGTGGAGGTAAAAATCATTCATGCCCAGGAACAGCCGTCCTACGTGATAAATCGAGAGAGCTCTTTCGTGAATGTTGCCAAGTATACAAATAAAACGATTTCTAAAGCTAGTAATTCGACGATACTACAAAAGCTTTATATCGAATTAAGGTGGTGATTTTCATCTACCAGGGGGAATAACTCATTTCGTTCAACATTTGTGTTTCAAGTATTCCTGACTCAAGCTACAATGGGCGATAAAAGTAATCGAGACACCTTTGAAAAATGACAGTTAACGATACTTAACCCCTTAGTCTTTTCATATGCATCTAGAAATAATTCTCTGATTTCCCACCCCCTCTTCTTTCCCCCAATTCAATGTTGTGTAGGTGAAGTGGTCTGCGCAGAAATCAACATTGTTTGAGTGTAATGGGGTGTAGGGGAGAGGGCAAAATTCTTCCAAGACGCTCGATCGAAGATCGAATTTTTCAATGAAGTGTCTCAACGCTTCTTTCGCGTATCAGTTGTAGTTGTTGATTGGCTCGTAAGTCAAGTGAGAATTCAAAACTCATTAACTGATGTGGCACTTGCTTCCCCTAACACTGTTTTGTCTTCTGTGGTGAGTCACATATTTGTTTGCATCTCTTTCGACAGGACATGTAACTCTGATGAAGAAATACTATACGAACTGCAGCACCTGGCAATCGTACAATCTGCCCCTGATGTTGAAAGAAAGAGGAGTTGATGATGATAAGAAACTACCAAACTTTCATTATCGCGAGGACGCGTTGAAACTTTGGGCAGCAATCGAGGAATTTGTCAAAGAGATCTTGTCCGTTTACTATCACTCCGATGACGACGTGAAGAAGGTACTCGAATAATTCACTTTTATACATAATTCCACAAGTTCCAACCTAACAAATTCTAAATATTGAAAACTAACCCAGAGGACCTCTTAGTCACTTGAAGTAAAATTAAAATGGTCACATCATCCAAGTAAGGACTTAGTTTTCATTTTTAACGCAACGTTTTTCCAGGGTAAACTACAGTTCAGTCATTTGCTTTTCAATGCAACTTACTTCTCACCTGATTGAGTTTGAATATTTACTTTATTCATAATAAGGAAGGTGCTATACCGTGTGAAAGGGTATAGGTCAAGGGAACATACAAAATTTGAAGAAAAAGGACGTTTCGAGGGCCAGCTGTCCTCACAACATTATAATTGTTCTGAGGTAGAGCTATAAAAAAGATCGATTTCTCTCAACAATATCCTCGATTTCCAAGATTTCGAATCGTTACTGTACATATGTAATTTTCGCGACACTATTCTTTTAATTAAATCGTATGACAAGCAAGGAGTTAAATCAAGGTAAAAGCGTGCATGAATCAGCCAGCTACCCAAGGAGATCCGTCTTGAGTTCTTTTTAGACATGGTACCCTGTACGTTCCTCCATTCTTCCTTGATTTTATCCAGGTTAAATACTATGAAATGATTTCTGACGCAATCATTGTTAAACTAGATTTTTCTCGTTGCAATCATAACTGATGTGTACGCTGTCGTATTAGGATTACGAACTCCAGAACTGGGTTCGCGACTTACATGACAACGGATACCCCAACACACCAGGCCATATCAACCACGGCGTCCCTACATCCTTCACGAGCCGCGTTCAGCTTAATGACTTTCTTACCGCTATCATCTTTACCTGCGCCTGTCAACACGCAGCGGTTAACTTCTCTCAGATGGATGTGTACGGTTTTCCGCCAAATTCTCCCGCACTCATGCGCCAACCACCACCAACGAAGAAGGGCATTGTGGGAATCGCAGACGTAATGAAATGCCTGGCTACCAAGCATCAGTCTTCGGTCACCATCGCTACGGTGTATGATCTGACGCGTATCTTCTCTGACGAGGTACGGTCTGTGTTGCACAAATGAAGAAATATTCGGGTGCAATTATATCACGCAACAATGAGCCCTTTTTCACATGGGGAAGAATTTGTTGATCTTTGTTAATAAGCCTCATTCGATATATCAGTATTTTTGCATAGCAAGAGGCCTTCAGAACAGACTTCTATATTTGGTGAAGTTTTCGTTGTATCCAAACTCTTTTGGGAATTGAGACACAAAGTAAACTTAAAAAATTTCAATTTTTAACGAACGTGACCTATTCTTAGTGGTCAAGGTTAAGAATTCGTATCCCAAGTTTGTCTCAACTGGTAACAAAGATGGTTGTCTCTCACTGGTTAACCGAAGCGTGTTCTATATTAGATATGGCACGAAGCTTCCTCACGTAAACCTGGTTTGGCATTGTCCAAAAAGCTTTAGGCTTGTTTCACAAGTGCATCTCCAGGGAGGTACTCCCATTTATTATATGGCTAGCTCCGTGAGCTGGCAAGATGAAGGAAATCGCGCGCTGTGATTGGCTACATGAACGTGCAAGATGGAGCTATCTTGCCCGCTCGGGACTACCCGTGGTATCCCGCAAGAAAAATTTGTTTGTTCGGTCAAGATGGCTGGATGTTGGCCTCGTTCTTTTTTTGCAGAGTTTTTGGACCTCGACTTCGTCTCGGTCCATGAACACGCAAAAAATGAACTCGGCCAATATCCAGCCATCTTGACCTCACACTTGGTCAATAACCCATATATATATACAGCTGTTTCGACAAAGGTTGTCCAACAAAAGTGCAAAAGCGTACGCTACAATGCCGATTGGCATTATGGGTAGTTAGAGTTAAGAGGTTCAAGACGATTCAGCAACAAGGAACGAGAAAGAACGGATACACGTGTTTGTGCCGTTTCCTTCCACCTCGCTGAAACACCTTGAGGTTCGCTCAAGCAACTGTAAAAACCAATATTATCCATAATACCTTTCGACATTGTCGTTTAAGCTCTTCCCCGTTTGTAAGACCTTTCTCGAAACAGCTGTATAAGTTACGTGTGAAGTGCCGCTATGGAGATGTATGATTTCAGGCTGTTTAGCCTGGGATAGAGTATAGAAATCAGACAGTTTTGGTCTAGAATAATGTATTCATGTTATTGTAAATAGGGTCTGTAAAACCTCTTGAGTATGATTCTATTAAAGTGATTTGATTTGATTTGATAATTTACGGAAAAGCGGCCAGTGTGTAAACAATTTAGTCTAGAACAGTCTTCTGTACCCGGGGTTCTATAATAGAAATTGAAGCACGAAAGTAATAGAGCCTCTGCATGAAAGACAGCTAGACTGGGATAGTGTAGGGGCTTTGGATGCGTAGTCTGCAATAGAGTTGTTAAATCAAGCTGATCGTGGTTTAGTATAGGGTAAGGGTTACAGTGTCCCAGCTGCACACCCCTACCCAAAGATTTGCAGAGTACCTGCCTCCGGAAGAACATCGCTTTTTACCAGTGAATAACCACGCTGTGAAAGTGTTTTGTGGGTGTCGATAATAATATTTTTTAGAGGATGCACCTAGCCTTGACAAAAAACGTATTTCATTTTCATCTACAGAAATTCATCGGCGATTACCCCGAAGAACTGTTCATTGACGAAGCTGCCAAGAACGCCATATCGGGCTTCCAGACGAAACTTCAAGGAATCTCTGCAGAGATCAATGAACGGAACGCCAAACTTGTGGTGCCTTATCCATACCTTCTCCCTGAACGTGTTCCAAACAGCATTGCTATCTGAGATCATGGTATACAGATCAAGTACGAGCCTTGTCTTGTCAAGATACCAGTAACGTATTCCAGGAAGATTAGGATTTCAAAATACGAAAGGACTTACTGTCAGTATAGATGTTTCTATTTCTCGATGTAACTAGAGATTCTTGTTTGACAGAACATTAATAAACAATAGACATAGCAACAACGATGAAAACAGACTCAAAATGTATCATAATTCCCGCGCTTCGTTGCTAATCCGGCAACAACCTCGTTCTCAGGGTTCTCGTTCTCATCTTACCGCGCGAGTAGAGGGGCGGTAAGATGAGAGACCCTGGAAACGAGGTTGATCCAGCACGAGTCGTCCACTGCGGCTTTATGCACAGATCGGGAGAATTTTATTATGTATACAAAATCTTACTGCTTGTAACACATTAACTTGTTAGGTCGGTCATTTAATGTCTGTCTATTGTCAGGAGCCCATCACCAGGAGCCTGCAACTAGCTATGAGAGGTTTTGCACGGCAGCCATGTTGCATGACAGGAACAATATTCTTTTTCCTATGGGAACTTAAAATGTTCTTTCTTATGCAAAGCATTGTTATTGTTCATGCCATGCAACATGGCTGTCGTGCAAAACCTCCATTCTTGTCACGGCGTTTACACAGACCGATCTATTTTTAGTTTGAATTTATCTCGAATTTAGATCCCCACAGGAACCTCAGTGTACGGACTAATGTCGGCATGCTCACGTGAGGTCGCATTGTTTAACCTTACGGAAGTGTACTCATGCAGACTGGTACTGGCCTATTTCGCTGGATAAATATCTAAAAATAGACTGGTCTGTACAATTGCCGTAGCATTGGCTTGTTATGGCAGTTACAGACTCCTAGTAATGGGCTCCTACTATCGTAGACCTCCAGAGCAGGTAAAGCTCCTTCAAGGTTAAAACGCACACGAGTTGCAAGGAAATGTTGTTCGTCAAGACAGAGAAGTCAGAAAAAGAAACACTAATTCCCACCAAACCGAATTTTATTCAAGATTACTGGCATTTTTTTTACAAACAGTAACATCTGGCTAAACATAGTAATCTCATCCCACCGGTGCTTTTTCAGCAACAAAACGTTTCTTTTTTTCAAAATAAACTGCATCTGACTTAAAATATTTACACCACGATGACCCTTGTTAATATTTCTAGTGAAACAGATTTCAAAAAGAAAATGTAAATCAGTCGGTGCTTACTTTGTTTCCATGGTAATACTGAGGTGAGTGGGATCAATGCTATCCCAGCCCCACCCCTGACCAGAATGATTGTCGGTTTTGGCCAGTCACCAGAGTGGAGACTAAGGCCCAGTCCACACACCGCCGGAAAGATTTACTTCTAGGGTTAGGTTTACCGTCCACACTAATTCTTCACGAAAACAAAGCTTTTTGAAAAGCTCTTTAAACTGGAGGAATTTGAAAACGTCGGCTTTTCGTTTTCGTGTGGACGCAAAACATTTCTTAAACGGAGCTTCTCGGAGACGATGACGTCACGATAATCACGTGATTTCCCTGACTGAGTTTTCTTCAAACACAAATCCAAACTAACCGCTGATTGTTGCGTTTTTAAATTCCTTCGGCGTAGTGTGGACGGAAAACATTTGATGCGTTTTCAGAGCGAAACCTCCTTTTTCATTCCCCCGGTATTTACATAAATAACAACAAAGGAAGTCACTCAATGTAAATGCCAATGGAACATACTTAATTGCAACGTTACGAAAGTCGGAGTTCTACTCCAAAACTGGAACAGCATTATTTACCGTGATGTTTATCGACCTTGGAAAGCCCAACAATCACATGACGCGCCGGTTAATTTCATAGCATTTCTTCTCTTCTCTACAATTTGTCGAGTTCACTTTTTAAGGTATCAACAGCCTTGCGCATGCGTCTTTCTTCTTCAGAGTCTGCACAGTCCGTCAGCCACTCAGCACACTGTTTCAATACAGCCTCTCTTTGGAGACGAAAATGAGCGCGGATTGCTTCTTCAAACCCTGCAGAGAGTTAGAAAAAAATGCTGTTAAGTTAGATAACAAAGTTAAAATACTACTTTGTTTGACAAAAACGATGGTCCTCCCCCCCCCCCCCCCCTTAATCGTTCTCCCAGGCAAATTAAAAATTTCTGCATTCTGATTGGTCAACAAAGGGATGATGCACCATCTCGAATAAAGTAAAAATTGACTACAGAAGGAATTCCTTTAGAGAAGCAAAGCATAACCATTCAAAGGGAGTGTCGGAAAATAATTTAAGACGCAAATGGTAAGTTGCCATGCCAAAACAATTTTGGAAATAACTGGCATTCTTTTGAGGAATAGGCCATTTCCGAGTTCCTTTGTGCTTCTGTGTCAAAGCGAGTCTAAGTGCGAAACCACTCATATGAAAATGAGTTCCGCCTACAAGTTTAATTACATGCAACAAATCAAACTCATTTTCATATGAAAGGTTTTGGATGAGGACTCGTTTTGAAACAGAGGCACAAGATAAAATCTGAAATGGCCTATTAAATTCCCTACTGAGTACGTAACTTTACGGAGATCTGTGCCATCTTGAACTGGTTACAGTCGAGTAACCAACCAGAGACGCTAAACTGCCACTGTAGTTTCACATCATCAGTATTAAGGCAGTTATCGGCTCTGTTTACTCAAAGAGTTTCTCGTGTGTGAATTTTTTTAGGCCTCAGAAACGCCACTTCTGTTTTTACATGCTTGTTAGCCTCTAGACTCGAAAGACAAAAGGCTTGGCTAAAAAGCAAGCAAACTAACCCGGTGTTGGTTCGCGTAACTGTCCGACCATGGCGTGCCGTATCGTATGGAGTTTGATTGTTGCGTTGTACTCCTTGCACAGAGTCTGTGGGAAAAAAACAAAGGCAAATAAGTTTCAGCACGGCTTGCTGTTCACAAGGGATAAACGCGCAACGTGTTGTTTGTGATGTCGACACCGACAGGGATTGAACAAAACAACAAGCAACAATATATGAACATAAACATTAAACACTAACAGAAGTCCACAATTACAGGTTCAGTGTCAAACGTGGTTTAGAAGAAAGACAAGTTTACAGCAACTAACTGGTGAGTGCATGGGGTGAGTGCTGCCTCTCGATACAATCCCTGTTGACATATCTTTACTGTACCGATAAGAAACAACACACTTTTTTAGTTGCCATCTGTTGTAAGCAAAGTATGACACAGAGTGCTCCCTTGCGAAGATTTACACAAGATAACACTCACATCTCCTTCGTCGGTTCCTTTAATACCCTCGTAACCAGGCTCGTTAAAACAAGGATCCGGAGTAAACATCATGCCTTGAATGGACACTAAAACCTGTTGATACAATAACAAGAACGCGTTTAGCCACAGGTATCCCTTAAAACAGGGCTCGAAATTAACTTTTTCTTTCAGGAGCCAGCTGGCGACTAACAGAAAAAGTTTGGTCGCCAGATCGTAAATTTTGGTCGCCAACTTATTTTATATATAACTTACACAAACACACGACTTTACACGTTACTTTGCATGCAAGAAAAGTACGGCACAATTGAAGAACGAAAACAATTGGAAACAACACAAGTAAAACCTAGTTATAAAGTTACTGTTGTTCTCAGGTGATATGTCTCTGGGTCCGAAGCTGATGGTTGTCTCCACAGTCATGTTACATGGAGCGAAGCATAAAACGTTTGGCTGTTCTCCAGTGTAATAGCCACAGCTGACGTCCCATTTCCAGGGGCGGATCCAGGATTTTTGTTAGGAGGGGGTGCACCTCTAAGGAATGACGTCACTATCCAGGTATTTTCTTCGGGGGGTGCACCTCTCAGGAATGACGTTACTGATTGGTGAGGTAAACAAATTTTAAAACCGAATACGAAGAAGAAGGTTTTATCTCAGGGGGGGGGGGGGGGGGGGTGCGCACCCCCTGCACCCTCCCCCTAGATCCGCCCCTGATTTCGCTTATTCGACTTTGTCACTTAAAATCTTCTCCTGGTTCCTAATTTTTTTCTATAGTTCTCTGGTTCTCGTGGTTCTCGTGGTTCTTGTGATTCTCTGGTTCTCGTGGTTCTTGTGGTTCTCGTGGTTCTTGTGATTCTCTGGTTCTCGTGGTTCTTGTGGTTCTCATGGTTCTTGTGGTTCTCTGGTTCTTCTAGTTCTTGTGGTTCTTGTGGTTCTCTGGTTCTTGTGGTTCTTGTGGTTCTCGTGGTTCTTGTGGTTCTTGTGGTTCTTGTGGTTCTTGTGGTTCTTGTGGCTCTCTGGTTCTTGTGGTTCTTGTGGTTCTTGTGGTTCTCTGGTTGTCGTGGTTCCTTTGGTCCTCGTGGTTGTTGTGGTTCTTGTGTTTCTCTTGGTTCTTGTGGTTCTCTGGTTCTTGTGGTTCTTCTGAGTCTTGTGGTTCTCATGGTTCTTCTGGATCTGGTGGTTCTTCTGGATCTGGTGGTTCTTGTGGTTCTTGTGGTTCTCTGGTTCTTGTGGCTCTCTGGTTCTTGTTGTTCTTGTTGTTCTTGTGGTTCTTGTGGTTCTTGTGGTTCTCTGGTTCTCGTGGTTCTTGTGGCTCTCTGGTTCTTGTGGTTCTTGTGGTTCTCTGGTTCTTGTGGTTCTCTGGTTCTTGTGGCTCTCTGGTTCTTGTGGTTCTTGTGGTTCTTGTGCTTCTTGTGGTTCTTGTGGTTTTTGTGGTTCTTTGGTTCTCGTGGTTCTTGTGGTTCTTGTGGTTCTCGTGGTTCTCGGGTTCTTCTGGTTCTTCTGGTTCTTCTGGTTCTCGTGGTAAGTGAGGCCCTTGCAGAGGAACCACCACTGCGTTTGCCCTTGCTTCCCTTTTAGGATGTACCAACAATCGCCATCGAAGCATTGGTTTGACTTAGATGCACCGGAGATTTTGGTCAAAAACGAATGTGCATCGTCAATACCCAATATTGGAAGTGAGTCACCAGACACGAAGTGGTTGAATAAACTGTTCGCTGAGGTCTCGTCCAGGGCGATGCTCTTCCCAAGTTTAGCTTCCAACTTCCAAGTGTTCCACAATGGGATCAATACACCCGTGATGGAATGCAGGTGATTTTCCGGACCCTGATTGTGTCACGGCAATGAAGAAAAAGTTTCCTTTTTCCTCGTAGGACGGAAAGACTTCAAGTGTTGTTTTGCCGATCAAAGCACTCGTCGATGCGAGTGCACTGACTAACAACAGCTCCCTGTTGGTGCCATGACTTCTCGCAAAAATATCGAACCACTCGATAACACTTTGTGGAACAACCTCTTTTTTCAAGATCCTGAACGGAACGAATTTCTTCCTCGCCTGCCATCTTAAAATTGAGCGGGAAAGGTCACATGCTGTGCCAATCGCTGGAGATCTGGCAACTAGTGCAACAGGGAAACCAACCACAAGAACCTGGAAAACCACGAGAACCACGAGAAGCACAAGAACCACAAGAACCAGAGAACCACAAGGACCACAACAACCACAAGAACCAGAGAACCACGAGAACCAGAGAACCACAGAGAACCACAAGAACCAGAGAACCAGAGAACTAGAGAAAAAAAGAGGAACCAGGAGACGATTTTATGTGACAAAGTCGAAAAAAAAAATGTGACGTCAGCTGTGGCTATTACACTGGAGATCAGCCAAACGTACGTTTCAAGTACGTGGTTTTCTTTGTGAGACAAACACAGGTCCTTGTGTATTTTCCCTTTGCTACTTTAATTCTTCGAACTGCCGTTTTCTATTTTCAACTTGCTTTTCTCAACGCCTTTAGGCTCGATTTCCGCCGTTCTCCCGTGTCTGGTCTACCCTCCCCAAACAGCCGCTGGTAATTGAGCCTACAACGCCTTTCGCTGCCGATAAACGCCATACTTAGCCCAGGCCCCTACACAACCACATTGCTCGTACCAGTCTCTGACCGGGAGAAGAAGCCGCTGAAACAATATGGCGCGCCGTAAACGTAGTATCGACGTGTCGAAATAAATTGAATTTTTTCCATTCTCTTGCAATGTTCAGACATGATTTTACTAGGAATGGAAAGGTGAGTTGTATACTAGCTACCATATCCGATTGATTTCCTAATAAAAAAAGTTGTGTCGTGGTTTTCATTAGTTATCGGACAAAATACGAATCGCCAGCTGGCGACCAGTTCTGAAAATTTAGTCGCCAGTGCTCAATTTTTGGTCGCATTGGCGACCAGTGAGTCGCAATTTCGAGCCCTGTTAAAACCGTAATTCTACCAAACACAAACCTGGTAAAGCGAAGACTTCTTCGGATCCCATTTTTCGCTGGCTTCTCTGCCGTGGAAGGTCCCCAGCAAACTCAAGCAAACCTGAGAATATAAATAGGTAAGTTACCACTGGGAGATGTTTAACACATCACACGACAGAAATGCGCCAGACAAACTGTAATAGAACGACCCCAAAAGAACTGAAGATTACCTTTCCGTCTGCATAAAGATTCGGGTTGAACCTGGAAAAGAGTAAATTGACGAACACAGCGACTTAACAAATAGCTTAAGCACTGAACAATCAATCAGGTAAGTTAAGTATTAAATAATAATAATAATAATAATAATAATAATAATATAATAATAATAATAATAATAATAATACACCTAGAATCACACTTTATGCGTTTATGAAATCTGGCCTCTTTGAAATAGTTCTTTAAACTTCCTAGTATCAAGAGGATAAGAGAATTGTCACTTTAAAACGGATCACTCAAAGATAAACAGTACACAAATTTGATGCGGACAATTCAGGGTAGGGCTGTCCACGTCTTCTCCCACTTCACAAATTAAATAAAAATAGGCGAAGAATGGTGCCAAGCAAGATATGCCAAAGTAAAATCGATAATCTGAAACTGCGTCGGAGTTGTTTTTTTTTAATGACTAGCCAATCATCACAGACGCAGATGACACAATCAACCAATCACAACTTACAGGTAAACACTGTAGACAGTGCCAACCCATGGGAAGAATCACGTGTTCATAATCACATCACATTTTGAAACTAACTAGCCAGGTAAAAAACAGGTTCATTGCTGTTGACTTTACTATAAATAAATCGACTTACCTCACAGTGCCATTACCGGTGGTAATAATTTTCACCATCGGTGGATCAACAGGATACGAGGACGGAAAGTAAACATCGAAACAGAAGCAGCCCCGACTGTACGGCGTATCTACCGTGCCGGTAATAAGCGCACGGACAAAGTCCATGCGGTTTTCATCCTACATGGAAGAGAAAAATATATAAGCATATCAGCACACTCACCCAGATAACACGAACACGGTTCTGTTGACGACTGGTTATCCCTTTAATACTTCAAAGTTTTGGACCAGAGAGAGAGTTTTACTCGTACGTAACAAGTGTCACATAATAACGAATGAACGTGGTGCCGCAACCCTGAGTATTCAACGGGCAAAACTGCAGGCCCTTTGATTGCCTAAAAAAAGTACCCACAAAACGTGTGAAGATTGATAAACTTGGTCCCTGTTATTTGAAGGTAGAACACACTACCCACCGGACTGGTTAAAATCCAGTAGTAAGTTTTAGAAAACTAACTCTGCTATGTACTGGAAAATAACCTGTACTTAGGATAGGATTATTCGTCCTTTCAAAGAACTGTGACCACGGACCCGATCCCATCAAAGGTCCCGAAAAGGTTTCTGCACCCGCAAAGCCGTATAAAAATTTCAAACCTTATCACTACACAGCTGTTTAATTGACATATTCTTAATATAAGTTTCAGGCGTATACACCTCTGTCTTTAAATCAGTGCAGATTAACTAAAAACTGCTTTTCGGGGGCTTTCAAGAAACGGCCCCCTGCAGTTGATTCAAGAGTTAACGGTATTTCGGCCGCGTACAAAATTACCATTACATTTTAGTATAAATTTACCGTAGTCTATTGTGAATCCGTGAATTTGATTGGCTATATTACCGTTTTCTATCTGCTGATAGAAAGCAGTTACGCATCAGTGCACATCGCGCATCACGTTTGAACCTGATGTAACATAACAAAACAGTTCTTTTCTACGCGTTACTTGACATTTTTTTTTCTTTTTAACCAATTAGACTACGGTAAATTTATACTAAAACAATTAGACTACTCGCCCTCGTTTTCTACGAGCGATAGTTTGCGCCTCGTTGATTATCTGCTCGTAGAAAACTCGGGCTCGTAGTCTAATTGTTAAAAAGAACGGCTGAAAATGGTGGTTTACTAAGATAGAAAAACACCTAAGGGATAAATAATAAACCATAAGTAAAAAAAGGATGGTTACGCATGGAGAGGATTGACGCGAATTACAAACCACGAACTTAAAGGATTTAGGCTAAACTTTTCAAGATGGACAAAACTGTTTTGGGTTTGTATTCGGACAAACAACAAGTTATAGTATGAGCTCTGTTATAGCCTATTCGCAGTTTGGTAACATTGTTTAAACAGCTACTAGAACAGAGACATACATACATAAACTTTATTACAATTCGGATTTTTTAAATAGCACTATTGTGCTTGTATCTCCGAATAAAATTAATTATAAACTAGGAAGATCAAATATTTTACAATAATTATATATATAAACTAACTACTAAAACAAACAAAACAAAAAAAGAAACAAAAGAAAAGAAAAAGAAGGCTCAATGCTGGTCCATTAGGTCTTAGATTGCGGTTTGAGTTTGTATTTAAAGATGGATAGGGTGTCCGCCTTCCTAGTAGTGTCCGGTAATTTGTTCCATGCATTAGGGGCCAGATGACGAAAAGAGTGAAGACCAAATCTTGTTGTTTTAAATGCGGGTGGATTCAGTTTGGCATAACCTCTCAGATTATAGGAACCAGCATCACGCGCCTGTAGATAAGTTCGTAAATACAACAGTGCTGTACTCTGCAAGCATTTATACACGAGAGAAACTATAATACAAGAACACTCACCTGACGAACGAGGATTGAAGCATTTGGATGAATCGGAAGGTTACTTTTAAGTTGCGCTGCTTCTCGCATAAGAGCCTTGACTTTACCAGACCTAACGGAAAGAAGAAAGGTGAGAAGTATGAATATTATATGAATGAGGTATCAGAATAGCTGGGAAAGACTTCACTTCAGTTACCTGGGACACATGGGCTGACAGGCGCGGCAGCGAAAAGCATGATATTCCTGAAAGGAAGAAAACGGTCAGTGTAAATCCCTTTTGTTAATGAAACTCAAGGAAAAAGTCACGCCGCACTCCGTGCGAGACTATGGGGCAAAAAAGATAGATAGCAGTTGAGTATTTAATGGTGGAATTTTGTAAGCTGTAAGTGTCACACTCCATTTTCATTCAGTGTAAATCTACTAGCGTTATATCGCGAATGCCTTTCGTTGATTGGCTACGCTATTCACTATCTATTCTGTGATAGTGAAGAGCGTAGCAGTGTGCCCTTGTTAACAAAATGACGGCCGCTTCTTTGCGTTTTCGAAGTATCTGTGAAGAGGATTTAGGTAAAGTTTTGAACGACTGGTAGATTTATACAAGACAATGACTTAAAATATTCGGCTCTCGATTTCTGTGCCTTATAGAAACCTTGTGCTGATAATCATTGTAAGGATTTGTACTAGAAACGATGTTGGGCTGCAGGAGTTGCGCCCAAATTACACGAACTGTTAAAAAAAAACCTTCACTCTAAGGCATACATATTGAAATCTTACTTTTAAAAGCCACTGTCGATTACTAACCAGTCTTACGCATTTCGCCGAACTCTTTTGGTTTCGGGTATTCTTAAAGCTGTATTTCCATTAATATTTTTTCGCGCAAAAGAGGCAACGTCGCCTAGAACTGCAAAGTACTATTTGAATTCTTACCACAAGCTCCGCAGTGTCAAACTTGAGCAGCTCAAGGGCTTCAATATAAGCTTGATCTGCCTGCTTTGCATCACGTGGTTCCGCTTTACAAGCCCCCTCACCACCCTCCTCAGGCACACATTCCAGTTCGGGAAGCTCAGTCTCGTCTTTGTCTGATTCGTCTTCACCCGGGGAGGGGTTGTCTTCGTCTCGTGCTAGTATTAAGCTAACCTGCAAAGTACAGCATTTGAAAAAGTCTTGAGACGTGTTTAAGATTGTTTCCTGGTCTGTAACAATTTACAGAAAAGACCGTCATTGACCAGTATTTTCATGTGGTTTATTATGCTGTACAAAGTGGTTCTAACTTTTAAGACTGTAGAGGACACCCTAGTGTATGACCATTCGAATGAAAGCTATTGAGCAGCACTTTCATGTGACCGTTTATTGTCTCTCTGTCTCTCTGTCTCTCTGTCTGTTTATCTGCCTGTCTGTCTGTCTGTCTGTCTGTCTGCCTGCCTGTCTCTGTCTATCTGTCTGCCTGTCTGTCTGTCTGTCTGTCTGCCTGTCTGTCTGTCTGTCTGTCTGTCTATCTGTCTGTCTGTCTGTCTGTCTGTCTGCCTGTCTGCCTGTCTGCCTGTCTGCCTGTCTGCCTGTCTGCCTGCATGCCTGTCTGTCTATCTGTCTGCCTGCCTGCCTGTCTGTCTGTCTGTCTGTCTGTCTGTCTGTCTGGTGGAACAGAGAACTAACTCTGAAGTGTAAATTAAAGTGCTAATAGAAACCATGAATAACCCACTGGGCGTTAGCCCTAGTAAAGGGAATCAGGGAACCACACGAGGTAAAGACAAAATCTTTTGACCTCGGTGGGAATCGAAGCCACGACCTCCGGATTACATCTACCGTTACTCTGCCGACTGAGCTACGAGATCGGACAGAGAAATATTCATATGTCTGTGTGTCTGTTTGTCTGTTTGTCTCTCTGCCTGTCTGTGTCTGTTTTTGTCTGTCTGTCTGTCTGTCTGTCTGTCTGTCTGTCTGCCTGTCTGTCTGTCTGTCTGTCTGTCTGTCTGTCTGTCTGTCTGTCTGCCCCGGATTAGCAATTTAACGCGTTACGCAATACAGTATGTCATGCTGCTCGACGTGGTTCCAGATATGAATGAAACGCTGGAAGCTATTCAGTAGGACAGTACTTCCCGTTCATGTGGTACTATTTAGTATAAGAATCATTAAACTACACTGCCACGAAGGGCTTTCCTTGCAGCTATTATAGTTTTCCTGACTTCCAATAACACTACAATCACTCATACCTCTTGCATAACTCTTCTCAAGTCTTGAACCACGTGATCAGGAGCGAGGTTCTCCCGCTGAACAACACGCAAGGCTCGCTCCACGCTGAGCCTGCTGTAGTCTGGGTTAGCGGCGAGGCATTTCACAAACTCTCTCTCTTCGCTGGCATTTGACATGCGCACTAACACTGTTAGAATTTTAACTAGCAGGTCACGCGGATCAAAAGAATACCTGCAAATTAAAACAAAGAAAAAGTTACAAGAAATTTCATTTCTCTAGATGAAGAGCAGTCTATTCAAACATTACAAAAGGTGTGGACGTTCTTGCCGACTGGTATCCGACACGTATACTCCATCGACAACTTTAATGAGTATGTGAACCCATCTTACTTCTCCATGTTTTGAACTTTCAAATCCACTGATTTACGGCCGCACAATGAATCCAAAAATCCGATGATCTGCGAGTGTGAAATAAAAACAAAGATGTAACTAAAAATGCGATACATCTGTAACGAATCTGAGATAAACTTCACCACTTATTTATACAACATTTTCATACTAGTTTCCACACTTCGTCAAAGCGAATACGTTCATTAAAAAAATCAATCAGCTCTTACTGCGACGTGACAAACCAGTCTCTTCAGGACACTACCCCTCTCCCCCTAGGTCTCCCGTAGGCCAACCCCCACTCATCACATAAATAGAATCCAAAGACTAAAAATCCTACCGCTGCTGCCGCCCTAAGTGACAGGGGAGAGCGTGAGAAACAGCGAGCCACTTTGTCTTCTTCTGTGATTTTCTCCAGAAAAGCCAGTGTCGCGTTAGCCTGAAATTCAAACAATATAATATTGTAATGTGTTTTGATCCCAGACCTTAGAACATGTAGTTTTAAGGACGTTCGCGCCCAAAAACTTCCCACGCACAGATTTTTTTAAAACTTTGACTACAGGTAGAAAGTGATAAGATTAGATCAAAAACGTAAAAAAAATCGGTGGTCACCGAACTCGTTTTGAAGATAAGGCGCAGCTCAGATCATAGTATTTCTAGGATTTCCAGTCATTCGAGGCAATTCTTCCCGGATACATTACCATCAGCATATATAGGCCTATTTGATACATCTTTGCTACATATGTCATTAAATCAGCTAGAATTAGCCTTAAAAAATACAACTTCTAAGTTACGCACACCTGTATCCACGTACCAATTCGACCCTATTTGAATAGTATATGAGAAATAATTAAAACTTCCCACGTACAGATTTTTTTTGTTTTGTAGTATAATGGAAAGAATCAGAAAAGGAAGTGATCTGCCGAAAAAAAAGTGGGGGCTACCGAGCATCCAACAAAAATATTCGCACACAAAGTTAACGCAGAGGTCATCAGCCCTAATTTTGTTGAGTTTTTGACTCCGTGCGCGCGCTTGAAAATGACGTGGCACGCGCGTGACCAATGAATAGCGTGCGCACTAGAGATGCGCAGTAGCAATGGGCGCGAACGTCCTTAAGCTTTCAAACCCGCTGCATTGTAAACTACATACCATGTGCATAAGGGATTTAGCAGCCTGCCCTTCACCCATCAAAAACTGTTCCTTTTCTTGGCGCTGTTCTATGCTCAGTTCTTTCCACTTTTCGTCTGTTCAGAAAAAAAAGAGAATTACTAACTCGAAAAATAACCTCTTGTTTAGCAATCAATAGCTATAGTGATGAAATAGTCAGTCAGTTGCTCGGTGCCCCGACGGTCGCTCCCTCAGTCCATAAGCCCATCGGTTGGTCTAGATCTATCTGGCCATAAGTATATCTGTCTGACTGTCTGTGCACTCATACATCTATTTCTCTGTCCGTCTGACTGACTGACTGACTGTCTCTTATGTGTCTCTCTCTCTTTCAGTCCCCTCTCCATGTCAGTCAGCTACCTACAACAGTATCAAAACAATTGCCTACCCGACTGCTTGGCACTCTGTAATTTCTTCACGTTCGTAAGTCGTAGCAAACCATCTTTAAGGACGTAAAGAAGCGTGTCCAGTATGGAACCTAGGAAAGACTAACAACAACCAAGGATGCTGGTAAAATTACTTTACAAATCGTCATTACAAATCATTCCTTTCAACACAGTTATCATACCTGAAAGCTCTCCCTTCCACATTCTCCCAAAATCGCAGGCAGGCAGTCCGGTTTCTTCCACAGGTTTTCTAGCAACTTGACAATCTCGAATCTAAAGCAGAAAGGAAAATAAGTTCGCATGCAACCTCTGAAGAAAACAACTGTGACCTGCTCCTAGTCGGTCTGTTAATTCAGTTGGTAGAGCACTGCATCGATGAGGAGGTGAGGTGATGGGTTCGAATCTGATTTATTTCCAAGCTTTCTGCTTATTTTTACTTGGGTATATACATGTAATTGCGATGATCCCCTTTTTTGTATGTCTTTTTCCCGTGGTCACTTCCAAATAAGAGATAATGTTAAAGATAACAGTGAAAGTTCTATAATAACAATATCCTGCATGAAACTATCTGATCAATGTGAGTAATCAGCGAAGCTTTCCCTCCATGTGTATACTTGCCAAGAAGCTAGCTATGACAGCATAACAATTGACTAGCATATTACAATCACATGTCAAATGAATCAAAATTTAGGCATGTTTTTCATTTCAGTTCAATATGTTCATGAAGTACAAAATATACATAATCTGAAGTTTCCAACGAATTGGACAAAACATTGCGGAGATATTGGAATGTTGAAATCACTGTCTTTTCTCCTCCGTAATGGTAGAGCGGTCGGGAAAATTATCGGATATTTGTCGGAAATAAAACTTGTAACGTCACTGTTCGTGAGCTCACGAAATGCGGGAAATTTGAAACTGTTTTGGTTTCAAGTTCACAGTGAACTTCGGAGGAAAACCACACAAAATCAAACCTTAGCACTTTCAAGTTCACCCAGACTCAAAACTTTAAAGAGAATGGCATACAAAAATGAAAAGAGAATGCTTCATGCCCTCGAAACATTCACGCGTTTGCGTTAAACACATTTCAGAGACAGCTTCGAACAAAATCTTGTAGTAAGGAGTTTGTTGTGACCCTCTTTCAAGCTTCGTCACATTGAAGTCAAGTATGCCCGCCGAACAGCGGCGAACTCCTCGGCCATTTCGTACTTTTAACTTTTTTACTCCTTTTCACGTCTCAGAAAGAAAAACTTTCTGCATAAGCTATACAATGGCTGAAGGAAACACGTCTAAATTTTGGTTCATTTGACCTATAAGGACTACTGTAGGTCCGCAACTACGTTAGGGCCTGTTTACATGGAGGTGGGGGACCCCAGGTAGGTGAGGTAACCCGCCTGGCCGTGGTCGAAAAATGGCCCGCGTTTACATGCAAACTTACAACCCCGGGGTCCCGGGGTGACGTTACTAGACGTTGTTGCTTGGTCGCTAGGCATGTAAACAGAGAAAATGGCGGGCGAACGACTCATTTTGGCCAGTGTTCTTTTCCTCTCATTATCTGGTCTCGCTGCAACATTTCAGTGCTGTGGCTTTTTACTTTTTTTATTTGGCGCGCTTTGGCGCGCTTGCAAATGTAACATGAACTCGACCCCGGCTAGGCGGGTTACCCCACCTTGAGTCGTTTACATGGCAAAATGCGACCCCGGCTGACAGGGTTACCCTACCTGGCAGACCGGGCAACCCGCCTAGGCGGGTTACCCCACCTATCATGTAAACATGATCAAATAAAAATGAGATTATATGGAGAGGCGGGTTACCCCACCTAGGCGGGTTACCTCACCTACCTGGGGTCCCCCACCTCCATGTAAACAGGCCCTTAATGTCCAGAGTATGCAAAAGCCATATACTGTAGCAAAGGCAAGTTTGTATTTCCCATTTTTGCAACGAAAGAGCATGAAGGTTTTTTTGCTCTGGTCAGCGGGTGCTTTTAGTCGTACCTGGCTGAATACTTGTCAAATTCTTCTTTGTCCACATCCAGGCCCTCCACAATGTCGACCGACGAGTACGTATGAATGAGAGCTGGGCCGAGCTTTTCTCTTACCGCTGGACACATAGCTACGCAGGCCATCAGGTCACCTTCAATGCCGCTGCAAATTATAAAGGATATATTATGAATATAACTGACATGTAATGACACAATTTTTCCAAACGATCGTTAGCAATCATTGGGTCTTTTGTGTAATGTATCTCAGTTAGCAACAATAGCCAACTGCAGAGACGTGAGAGGACTGGGACGAGTTTCTTATATTGATTAGATTGAAAATCTAAACATTTCAACTGAAATGTTACTGAATGAAAAGCTACCCAACCAAGTTTAAAGTGCATGTGACCCGAAAAATAAGTCATTTAAGAATACACTCATTTAAAGGAGCACTGTCACAGGAGTTTTGCTGTTTTCACCTTCATTCGTTGCTGAAATCTTTACCTGGTACCTTAACTCGTTCCCAAAATGCCCAAATGGACTAAAAGAAACACATCAAACGAATGGTGGCTCAGAAAGCAAAACCATAATGAATTTCTGGCAATATTTTCAAGGAATGGCTCTAGAATTTGAAAAAACTGGCTAGTTTTTTCAAATTTCAGTCCTTTTCAATCCTTGCCATACTAAGTGCTAGGCGGCAATAAATGGTTTCGGTGTAGTGATTAAGTCCTAGATAACAAAACTGCATCATTATTTTTGGGTTTCCATTGATGCAGGAACATATTTCGGCATTGTAAAATGACGCTAAAATACCGTGACAGTGCCCCTTTAAAAGGCTTGTGAAAGTGAAGTAAAATGGCGTTTTTCTTTTTGTCATATCTTTTTTTGTTCCATAGATATTCGAGTTTTCCTATTATGCAAATTTGGTCACTGATGACGTCATCGTTGTGCAAGTACAGTGGTGTGACACCATTAAGAATATCTCCGCCAATAATGAAGCAATGCTATTGAAACTTGGCAGGGATGTTGCACCTTACGAAATATACCAGATGGTACACATTTTGATGTTGCTATGGCAACATGCTCGTTTCCAGTCTCCTACCTCTTCAAAATCAAATATTATCATTTGTAGCTACGCGGGGCATAAAATACAGCTAAAAATGTTAAAGAGGTGACCCAATGAAGGTGGGACGGGCATACGTCTTAGATAAGACCAGGTATTTTGCCTTGATGAGTCGCAAATGGTAATATTTAATTTTGAAGAGGCAGGAGACTGGAAACGAGCATGTTGCCATAGCAACATCAAAATGTGTACCATCTGGTATATTTCGTAAGGTGCAACATCCCTGCCAAGTTTCAATAGCATTGCTTCATTATTGACGGAGATATTCTTAATTTTGTGTCACACCACTGTACTTGCACAACCGATGACGTCATCAGTGACCAAATTTGCATAATAGGAAAACTTGAATATCTCTGGAACAAAAAAAGATATCAAAAAAGGAAAAACGCCATTTTACTCTACTTTGAAAAGCCCTTTTAAATAAGTGTATTTTTAAATGACTTATTTTTCAGGTCATATGCGTTTTCAGCAGAAAATTGTTCAAAAGGGAGCCTCGCAAAAGTTACAAAATTCCATACAAATCCTTATAATATTGTGCCTTGTCTACCCAATCCATACAAACTCTCTATTTTGGGTGATATTTGAAGAGCTACCATTTTGCCGTTTCCCTCCTCGAGATACTTCTATTCTTGGTTAAGACCCTCAAAATTTAGTTGATCTTTCATTTAAATATCTTAGTTTTTCAAACAAACGGAAGACAATTATACTCTTTCCCAGTCCTCTCACGTTTCTTCAATTGCCTATGCATTATAAGCATATTAAAATCAACGATTTTATTTAAAAAAAAAAACATCCCTTCAGTTTCTTACCTTCCCCATGTTGTAGTCTCCAAAAGTTTGTTTTTCCTGAGAAGAAACAGGTCAAAATGATAAATAACCGTTGGGAAAAAAAGAGTTAATCTTTACAATTTTGTTATGTATAAAACTGATTTTACTATCTTGGCTTTGCAGTCTGGAACCCAGAAACCTTAAGAACCATTATATCTCTCCGAGCATGATCAGAAACGCCGAAGAATTCCGAAGTCAAACCGAAATTAGATGCTCAACAGCTGATTCCAGATGTCGCACCTGCTTAAGGCTAACTTTTCTGCAATCATCTGTAGAATACATTCGTTACTGACTTTGTACATGTTGAATATACCTTTTATTTCTGACACATATTTCAGCGAATGACAACAGAGCTGATATGATTCTTGTGGCCGTCACAGGTCCAGGCACCAGGTCCCGGCGCTCGATTAGAGCACAACAACAATCAACGAAAACACAGATCTGTAACAAAAATGTACAAAAGTTGCATTAAGACACGAAAAGGAGTGACATATGGATCATTAAAAAACTCCAGAATAATATGAAAATAGTATTTAATAGCGTGGTTATTCTGTGGAGATGACAAAATTGCACCTTGCTCGACTGAGTCCAAATTTTTGTGCGCACATATTTGCCGTCTGATTAGCCTCATCAACTATCACCTCATAAAAATCTCGAGCTCATAATCTAATTGCTAATAATATAACAATAACAATAACAATAACAAACAATAACAATAACAACAACAATAACCAAGGTAAACCCGTCAGCAAATGCTCAGTGTTATCAAAGGGTGCCCTCGATAACTAAATATAGAATTAAAATAACAATAAAAGTCCTAAAAACATTACAATATATGAAGTAAAACATATAACCTATATACATATACTCATATTTCTTCATGCTTGACGGTAAATTCTATTGATTCTAAATTCTATTGAGTACTGATCATAGGTTCGCAAAACTGTGACACGCAAAAATATCTGAAGGATATGTACCTTGGCTTAGGAAATTTTTTCGGTATTTCCACCCAGCAGCTTACAAAAAAGGCAATCCGCCACCCCCCACCCCCCCTCCCTGCTCTCTTTCTCTCTCTCCACTGGAGTAGGGGAATTGTGAAAAGAATGCAAATAATTCTACTTACATCCAATCCCTTGAGTGCACAAGGCTTATGTACAGCGGCAAAACTGAACCAAGAACACATGTCTTTGACGTAAAACTCGGGAATACTTGCAAATATTTCCCGCTGTTTAGCACGGATTTCATTCTCAGATAAGCCCTGAAATCAGTTTTTACCAAGAAGTTATTGTATGCTAAGCGAACGTTTCCATCAGCAAAACCAACTACGACAAGTTACATGCAATGTAGCCACAACGCAATTTTTATAAACAACGAGCAAAGTTTGTCTTACTTGATTTTCAGAAGCACAGCTGTTTAACAGATGAAGAAGCCAAGCAGCATTTGTGATGTAAAACTCCGAACACAGCCTCATAAAGTGCGAATCCTGCAGACAGGTATTCCACTGAAGGACAAACAGCTGTAGAATAGAAGGACAAAACAAGTGAGTTAATACGACATAATGATCAAGTGTGACGTTAACACAACCTCGTTCCCAGGGTCCTCTCTCTACTTCGAGAAAGTACCCTGGTTATTTTTTTTTTGTATTTTATTACTTTATTCCATCTTAGAAAGTTAAATACACTTACATATACATGTACACACAATACACGTACACGGTGAACCTCTTTACATATATTACACACATTCATTTTAAAACAAATTAACAACAAGCGCAGTACAATATTATAATTATGATTCTAATTGCATTAGTTTTCAGTGAACTTGCCCCACTTTTTAAGATGGAAGGGCAACTTGTTACAAGATTTAGCAACCATTATTTCAAGTTGGTGAATCATTTTAATCCTAGCGATTAATACCATAATGGATGGTTTAGTTTTGTTACATCTGCAGGAATAAATGTATTTTTTCGCAATCAACAAAATATGGTTTACAAATAAGTCTCTATTACAATCCATTATACCAAATATTATATCTTTATTAGATAGAGGTTCAATTTCAATGTCTTGGTTGCCCATCCATTTTATAACTTCTGCCCAGAATATCTTAGTACCCTGGTTATGGCTGGTCACGTGTCTAAGCATGCCAACCCAAGCCGCACAGAGGGTGGGTCCTAAACTTAATTTGTCAACACTCTCAAGGGAGGTGAATGTTGCGCTGCTATACGGACGCTATTTTGAAAAGGAAGCAAGTTATTTGTCAGAGATCTGCCTGGCCAGATGCTTCGGCTCTGAACCTCTTTGATTATGAGATGTTGATTGAGAGGGAACTATGCTTATATTTCACTGTTTTTTTAAATAACTGTCAACAACCTGCTTCGGATTAATTTAATCAGTTTTTCACCCCAAAGGAATTAAATAACCATGAAATTATCGATGGGAACATTCAACTTGGAGCTACTTTCTTGACCGAAAACTGGATTTACCGCTATTATACAATAATGTATTTCGTTTAGTCGAGCGTTTTATACATGAGCCCCTGGCTCGGGAGACTGGGTGACCACTCCCCACATTATCGACGATAAATAAAGTTCATTCAAACAGTTTTAAAACAAAAGGCAATGCATTTTGCAACGCGCGACCAATGTAAAAGTAAGTAAGTAAGTAAGTAGGTAAGTAAAAGTAAGTAAAAGGTTTATTGCACAACACTTCCACATAGTGGCTCTTCGTTTGTGAAAAAACTAATTATCTAAATTAAAAATTTATGATCTACAAAATATTATTAAAGACATATACACATCTACATGTATACATTACCCTAAGACTACAAAACTAAAAATAAAAATTGAAATTAACATTTAAATGAATTGTGTTTTGAGTTTCTGGAACAAATACTTCCTGGTGGCCTTTGCAAATGTATAGTAATGTCGTTGTGAAGTTGCTTACAAAATTTTACACTGCAAGAGAATCGAATGACGCCAAACTTTCGTCTGGATGAATTCAATCAAATTCAAAGCTTGTCTCTGCCAAACACTTGACGTATCAAACTATAAATGAATGCTCAATGCCTCTGTTATGATTTTGCCGATCGAAAAAATATAAGCTGCTTATTAATTAATCAAGTTTAGTAATTTTCCGTGCAGAAGTTGTTGTCAAATTCTTCGTAGATTTTTTTCGCTGCAAGAGAAGGGAATGACCGTCAAACTGTCCATGGGAATAATTGAGTCAAATCCAAAACTACCTTTGAGGGTGACCATACGACGTGTTTGACTCTAAACGAATGAGTAAATACATACGTTGTGATTTTGGCGAACGAAAACTAAAATTAAGTTCACCGCGCGGTCCATTTACTGTTGTGGTTTTCAGTTCCAAGTTAAGTCCTTTGCCAAACTTTTTCACCGCCACAAATTCCAAAGACAGTCCAACTGTCGATGGGAAAAATTGAGCCAAATGTGGAGCTAACCTTTTAGCTGAGCATTGAACGCATTGTACTCCAATATTGAATGTGACGATTTCTTCGCTGTGAGTTTTGCCGATCCACAACGGGAGTTTTACAAATTTCACTCCCTACTGGGCTCAGTGGGTAAGCTCAGTGAAGACAAACTATAACTCTCCAGCCCCTCCCTTCAATCACATCTCTGGAATCTGCTAAAATCTAGCAGACACGTGACCAGCCATAACCAGGGTACTTTCTCGAAGTAGAGAGAGGACCCTGGGAACGGGGTTGATGTTAACAAATGTTTTGTGACGTCATGACCCTTTCATAAAGTGTCATGCACGTTAACCAAAAGTGTATTCAAACTTATGAAACCGAGTGTGCATGATGTAACCAAAAGATCAAACACATAAGCACGTGCGGGGGAAGAGGAGTTAACTCTTGTTTTTAGAGCATAAAGCAGCCTGGATGGGAAGCTATTCTACCGCAGGTTTCCGCCGCAGGTTTCCTCTTACTCTCCCACAGTAATTGCAAGAGTACCCTTCAGCCTTGGCTAACAATTTGCCAACAGTCCGGGGTGAAACGAAGCACTGTGGCGGTACAGGGTATTGCCCCGCTAAACAACAGAATGACCTTGACCAGCGCTCAAACATCCATCTTTTTTAGTCTAACCAAATCAAAATTCTCAATTCACTTAACTCACCAAAAGTTGCTTTCTAACTTCAGCTTCTTCAGGAGTACCTTGTTTCATTTCAGTCATTCTCGCGTAATACCTGAAAGTAAAAAAGATATATACAAGAGAAAGATTGCGACAGAAATCACACTCACGGCAACTACCAATGGAGTAAGTAAAATGCGTTTTCGAAAAATCTTCGTTAAGTGTCGCAAGAGTTCCGATGACTATAAACCAATCGGAAATGTCAAGAGCCCTCCGAAAATGTTGATCACGTCGGCTCCCCACATCATGTTTCAGATAAACTTGGGCTCATCCTCAGTGTGAGAACCTGAAACACTCACCAGTGACATAAAACAAAGAAAACAAAGAAGTCAACATAATAGACCCTAACCCTAACAATAGCAACAAAACAAAGAAAAACTTCACAGGTTTTTACCCAGGGGGGAAACTCTAAACTTGGAAATGGGATTCCAAGCAAACGAAAAACGTGTCTCCAAAGCTGAAAGAACATTGAACATACCTGTAGATAGTGTTATAATGTTGAAGGGTTGTGGTGAGTCCAATGTGCAGAGTGCTGTGAGTGATGTGAAACATTTCCGTCATCAGCTTGAACTGACCTACAAACAGAAGTTTACGCCGATCATGAATTACACGACATTAAAGTAACATGTGACATACAACGACAACTAGATGAATTCTTAGTCGCCTTTTAATCTTTAATCTTTGGTTAGCTCAAAAACAAACGTGCATGCACTATCCCTTAGAAGTGTATTATGAGCACACAGATTACAACATGAAAAGAAAGCACACCTTGATTCTGTCAAGTTTGAACGAGCAAAGTACTGTGGAAAACTAAGACACGTGTGTCATGGGACCAACCATACACACACTTGCAACCCTCACCCATATACACCTTTCGGCAAATAAGTAAAGGTTATCTTATGAATATGAGTGCAATAACTTTCCACCGCTCTCTCGAATTCGGTCTACTTCCCTCCCCCCCCCCCCCCCCCCCCACCAGGGGAGGAACATAGGCTCCTTTCCCGAACAACGGCTAGTAAATCGAGTCTACGACTGCGAGTGATGTTTGAAAACTCTTTCAAACTTGCACGTCGAGTCACTCGGCGAATGTAATGTGAAAGAATTCTTTTAAAATTGCAAACGCACGTACGTAAATTTGAGTTGCCATGCAAATTACAAATTGACCATAAATTGACTTGCCCAATCACGATAAACTAATAATTATTTTCTCAGTCCTATAATAGAGATGAAAAATACCTCTCACACGGGTGATGGGTGTAATGAAAAATCATTTACCATCTACCAGGGTTATTATCTGATGAAAAACTAAACTCCCAGAACTGGCTCTGAACAATTCTTATGACTGATCGTAAGGAGAATCCATGATTGATCACCTTTTAGTTCTCCTGATGGGAAGAGCAACGTACGCAGATCGGTCAATTTCTCCTCGTTTTCCATCCCTGCACACAAAAAAGTAAAATAAAAGCAAGTTTACTGCATGGAACACAAATATCTGAAGATTACAACATGATGACTTACTAACCTATTCGAAACTCTGGAAGAGCGCAAACTGGTGCAGGAGCTCTGCAGGTTCTTAAAAATCATTCTTAATGGTTCTCCTCTACCAACTCTTAATAAATCAATTCAAAATCACAATTTTTGTCAGCCAATACTCAACCAAAAAAAAACTTCAGAAACGAAGATGAAAACATTCCCTACTGTTAGTAAGTAATTCAGAATAATTCAGAGTTTTCCCTTACCAATGTGTCCACCACCCAGTGTCCGTTCATTATCGAACCTCAAGCGACAGCCTTTCGCGGTGCAGTATCGTGCTTCTATCTGTTTGTACTTTTCTTTTCCTTTCGACAGCAGGAAAGATTCGCAAAGCTGTAGAGCTACGGTGCAGAGATTTACCATAAAACCTGAAAAGTAAAGGATAAGTTACATGAGTCGTACAGGGGTATTCTCGTGATGCGTGATTAGCTTATTATATTTTCCGTGAAACGTGAGCGTAGGAAATTATTCTGCGTGCTCCGCGACCTGAAAGTTTTGCGTGACCCGTGAAGACCTTGAATTGTTCACTGATATTCGTGATTTCACCACTCTATTCTACGTCATTTTCAGACGCGAGTCCTCCGAAAATAGTTAGAGTCGTCTGTCGAGCCTTGGCCTTCGACTTCCACGATTTTGCCTTCTTCAAACACTTTTTCTAGTGTAAGAGCACGTTATTAAAAAGAGTACATTACTCGCTTATTTTCTTGATTCCGGAAAATTAAATTTTGATGTCCGTGATTCGCTAGTTTTTCCGTTCATGAACTGTGCCAGGTAGGCAGGTAGGTATACTCTATTTAAATCAAAGAAACTCGCTAGCCCCAACAACACTCAGCTGGTTTCCATGGAGGGGGTGTTTGTACAAACATAAAAAGAGACTAAAGCTAATGACAAAGAACCCCCCCCCCCCCCCCCCGCGCCCTTTACGACCCTCTTATATGTCACCTGACAATTGGTACTAAAGAATTCCTTCCTGATGTCTTAACGTCCTACAGCAATCCCTCCATAATCCTGATCTTTCTTCTTTCCCAGAAACCTACTGTACTACAGGCCGTCCGTCAGTCTGTCTATTAATCCATCTGAATCTATCTACTCTTTTTTACCCCTCTCAGTTTCTCGATCATCTGTCCTGCCTTCATGGCCCAGCTTTTTCCACTGCCACAAATTCTTTCAGTCTTCCCAGCCATCTTCATATTACAATCAGACCTCCCATGGTATACCTTACTGTAAGCTTAACACAGGTCCCCACCCAAGACTACACCCTGCGGCGGTAACTTGGTTCCTCAGACAGACAGTCAGATAGACAGACAGACAGACAGACCAACAGATAGACAGACCGACAGACCGACAGACAGACTGACAGACTGACAGACACACAGACACACAGACACACAGACAGATAGAAGAAAGGACAGATTAACCACAGATGCACTAACAGACGCACCTGTACCAATTCTCCTTTTAACTCA
>JAHPZR010054971.1:5000-25000 GCA_019787425.1 Platygyra sinensis | reverse complement strand
ACAGAAGATCAGTAGAGAAAATGATCCATCAAAAGAAAAACAGGGTTCACCGTACGTCCAAGATCGTTAAATCCAGGCAAAGCTCTAGCAATGGCCATCTGCCCTATCATTTGTTCATTTTATTACTTCGTGCACGCGCTCATGTATGACGTGGCTTGTGAATTTGCGTGTGCAGTAAGGATGCACAGAACCAATTAGTGGAACTTCCTAACCTCAATAGTTAATAAGGTTATTCTGCTGGCTTGATCTGGGAAATTAGTCTCACCTGATACATTGAAAGATATCCAAAAGTCAAGGAGGCAATCCTTTCTCTGGAAGCTGTTGATATGAAGCCGTTAGCATTTCTTGTATTTCCCACATGCTGACCGAGCCTAGCCAAGCATGCCGAGCAAAGCCTGTGCAGCCCTATTAGTGTTTGGTAGAAACTCAAAGTGTTTAGAACCAAAGCCGCATCCAAAGTAAGTCGTCAATTAATATAAAACTATGTGCAGAGTAACTACGGTTAAATGAGCATTTGTAGTAAATAATATAGCGAGTTTTGACCGTTGTTATCACTGGCAGCCCTGCATTTCAAGTTTCACATCGAGTAGAATGCAGTCTGGGTCCATTGCCTGTGGAAATGCAAATCGCAAACATACTTAAGCGATACATTTAGCGATTAAAACTTTTATGCTCTTCAACAACACATATATGTGCATATGAGGTGATATTTTTGGCCAGGAGCCCATGGGTCATGGGCTTCTGTTTTGGCTTAATAGAGAAATTCTTCAAAATAAGTATTTTCTCTATTTTGACTGGTCAAAAAAGAGACATGATCGACTAAAATTGGTTTGGCCAGTCAACACGACCAGCCACCATTCAAAAATTATTTTGACTCCTGCCCCCCTTGACCAACTGCTCATTGTTGGTCAACAAGTCTTCTGATCATGTCTGCAGTAGCTGTCGTTGTTCGTCTTGGAGGTCTTGAAGTTTCGGGGCGTGGTTTGGGTTGTTGGACGTCTCTAACATTTCCATTTCGGGTGGCTTTCCTGTGCTAACTTCCAGTGGGACAAGCTACTGGTCTCTGTAGCTTTAAGTGCTTTTCCTTCTTGCTGACAACTCGTAGCACAGCACCTTGTTCACAACCATCCCTACTCTCGATTAGCTCTGTGACCTCTCCTTGTCTGCAATTCTGTTGTGGCAGATTTTTGTAGTGTATCAAAACGTTTCCGGTCTTGATTTTCCTGTCATGGTCTCCCTGGGTACCGCAGTGGTGAAACTCCTTCAGCCCTATGAGATATTCTTTGGTCCATCGTTTCCGGATGAGTTTGCTTAGGTGTTGCGCTTTTCGTTGTAGTTCGTTGGAGGCGCAATCTTCATTGTCATTAAGTTCCATCCCATCGGAAAGAGCGATCCGGCGTCTCCCGATCACTAAGTGCAATGGTGTTAATGGTTCTTCTGTGACTTCGGGGTAGATGTACGTAAGGGGTCGTGAGTTGGCCACTCCCTCTATTTCGATTAAGGCTGTGAGAAGTTTTTCGTATGTCAGCTGCACCTTTCCAGGGATCTTGCAAAGGCTTCTCTTGACTACGTGGATCATGCGCTCATAATATCCCCCCACCACGGCACTTTCTCGAGAATGAAGTTCCAAGTGATGCCTTGGTTGGCGGCAAAATCTTGGGCTTTCCTGGCTTTGAATAGCTGGGCGAAGTCTTTGTTGGCTCGTTTGAATGTTTTAGCGTTGTGGGACGTTATGGAGGCTTGTGTCCCTCGTCTTCCAGCAAATCGTTGAAGGCCTCTAATGAACGCTTCTGAGGATATGTCTGGGAGAAGTTTCAGGTGTATCCCTCTTGACGTAGCACATGTAAATAGGCAGATCTACATTTTGGCTGTACCTTTGGTGGTCTTCATAAATAACGGGCGGGCGAAATCAACTCCCATGTACGTGAACTTGGGGACATTGGTCACCCTTCTTTCGGGTAGATCCTCTCTTGTGGAGGCCTTGTAAGGCATTCCTTCTTGTTTCTGATGAAGTGTTTTCTTCACAAGTTGTCTGCCCTTTGGAACCCAGTATTCACTTCTCAATTCAACTAGAGTTTCCTCCATGATTCACCTTTCTGTGACAGGCTTCAATGATCAATCTTGTCACGTGGTGTCATCTTGGTAACGGAATAGGGTAACATGTTGCGATGTCCAGTGGAGCATTCCCCAGTCTGCCTCTACACCTCAGGATGTCATCTTCGCTGAACAAACCGAGCTGTTGCTTTAGGTTCTCAAAATTCATTCCATGCTTCATACAGTATTGTGCAAAAGTAATGAGAGCGTAATTCGACGAAATTCGCGAATTTCTGGGCTTTTCGACGAAAAATGGCGAAGTCTTGTTCGCCACGAAAGTTCGAAGAAAATTCGACGCATTTTCCCGTTGCCCATTGTTGTAGTCAACGCGAATTTTCGGGCAGTAGTTCGTGTCTACCGATAATTTGGCCTGCTTTTTCGAGCGCAAATTCGTTCTACTCGAATTTTCCTTCGAAAATTCTCACTGTCCGTTAAGTTTGCCATCGATTTCCAGTTGAAAGATGAATTTATAAAGCCAGAGCAAAACAAGAATGTGAGCGATGGAAACCTTAATACCGTCGTGAGGGATAATAATATTTCAAAAACTTACCTTGCTTATGTCCATAGAAAGCTGTTATCACTTTGTTTGTTAGTCTTAAAGCTTGCAAGCTCAAATGGTTTGTTTGCCAACCTGTTTTCTTTGAACAAGAAATGCCACTCGCGTTAAACCGTGAAGAGACTTGTACTAAATTCACAACTGCCGAGGATTACTGTTGATGTTCGAGCACTTGTTTTATCAGGCAAAAACGTAGCAAGACGCAATTCTACTAGATAAATAAACTCGATATTACCATCGAAGATTTGACACTATTACCGAACTATCCAGGCCAGTCTCTTACAACGGGAGTACGGTATAAGCTCGAATAAGAGCATCTCATTTTTGCTCAATTTGCAAAAGAATCCTTTGGCTCGTAGCGGCTGCGTCCCTTCCTTTTGCACTTGCCATCCGAAGGTCTCTGCACTTTTTCTTCCCTAATCCCATGTTTTTGCACTTCCAACATGCTCAGCCGCAGTCGTATGTCCCCATTTATTATTTAACGAGCGTGAAATGAAGAGGGATTGTCACAAATAATATACTATCCATCATGGCGGTCGGAGAAGAATGTGGCGAACGTGATAACAGTAAGGGGACTGGGCACAGGCACGTGATGGAGCTGTATGGAGATCTGGCACTAGATAAACCACATTTGATGTCGCTTTAAGTGAAGTAGCCCTTCAAAATGACCTAAAGATTGCTTACCCGACAAGCGGTCCGACTGTCGTCCGACTGTTGTACCTGCCTTGCCGGCACGTTGACATGACAATGCTTAAGTTTGTGAGTTTGTGTCACTGAAAACGTTCAAAGAATTGAAATTCTTCGCCATGAAAGAGGAATTAACACATAAACAACAGCGAGGAGTAAAGCGTCACGTGACCGCGATTGTTCACAAGAGAACGGAACGTTGTTGGTTCAATACTGGTCAGCTCACTGCACTGCAATATTTCGCATTCTGCAAGCGCAATTATTCCTCTGGTAAGGAATTTTCGTTCTAGTCTCGAAAATGCGGCGAATTTTCGACCTTTGTTTTAAAGAAATAACGTTCAAGACATTGCGAAAAGACGCTCGAATTTTCGGGCGAATTTTCTTTGAAAAGACGCGAAGACAAAGAACGGAATTTGCGCATTTCGCTCTCATTACTTTTGCACAGTACTGTAGGTTCCTGTATTTCACAAATCCATAGGCTTTTTGCTTCACTTTGTTGACTTATATTGTTTATTACTGTTGTATTATGTTGGGTACAAATAAAGTTGTTGTTGTTGTTGTTGCTGATCTCTTCTATCGTCAGGGTTGGTTTTGTGTTTTGTGGCTCTCCTCTCTGGTTTCTTACTGCCTTTAAATTTCTCATAAAGTGTAGGCTGAGGGTGGTCACTCTGAATAGTTTTGTAGCATCGATGAACTGTTCGCAGTCAATTGCTTTAGTCAACTTTATGGTCTTGATCCCCATAGGCTCTTTGGTCAGATTAACTGTTGGGGAGCTCTGTAACCAGGCGGGTCCTTTCTACCACAACCTACTACTCACGAGCTCCGATGCCAGGCACCCTCTTGATCCAATGTCAGCAGGATTCTCAATCCCTGGACAGTGGCGCCAGGTCTTTACATCTGTCAACTTGTGCATCTTGTCTATTCCGTTCTGAACGAACTGCTTGAATTCTTTGCCAGACTGGATCTTTTAGTTTTATTCATATATATATATTTATAGTTCTTTCTTTTTAATGATATGTATATTTAGTCACTTAAATTTTTGTTACATAATTTTAATTTGAGGGCCACTAGTTATTCAGTTGAAGTACTATGCCCTGTGTTACCCTCTTTAAATAAAGTTGATCCTCCTCCTCCTCCTCCTCCTCCTCCAGTGGAACACTGTAATGCTGTCAGTCCAGCAGAAGACTTCTTCATTGTGTATCACCTGGGACAAGGCTTCTCGTACGGCTGAGACCAAAGATGCCAGAATGAGTGCAGCGAGCAATTCAAAGTCTTGGAATAGTCATGGGAGTCGAGGGGGGACTCGAGTCTTAGCTGCTACAAGGCTAGTTCTGTATTCATCTTTGCTTTCTATGCACAAGTAAACGACTGCACAGTTTTCCCCTTTAGAGGTGTTTCCAAAGCCGTGTAGAACTGCAGACTTGACCTTTGTCTTCTGCCCAGGGAAATAGTAGCGGTTGACCCTAACATTGTCAGCCCTCTACAGGTCGATCATCCACTTCTGTAAACGGAATTTCTGGTCCTGCATTGGGACTTGTTTAGGCACAGTTCCTGCAAGAGCATTCGTAACACTACCCACTACCATAACCAGCAAAATTAATCCTAGCGGATCAAATAGTTTGGCTGTGATGTCTTGTTGGTTCGAGGTCTCTGGCAAATTCTACCACCTTGCTCAACTTTAGGACAAACGTGTCTTCTGCTAGGTTCCAGTTAGATCCCAGGACTTTATGTTCCTCAGTAGGATCAATCTCGTCTACACTGTAAACCACAAACCGTCATTTTTGCAATGGACTGATCTTCATTTGAGTAGGGTTCATTCTCTTTCGGCTGTTCCGTTTTCAAGTGAACTAGTACAATCTTCTCGATAACTTCTTTTTTGTTTGAAGCCCATTTCTGAGGTTGAATCCTCCGGACGGGAAGCAGGCATTCGTTGTTTTGTAAAGGGCGTATACTTCATCGTCATTTTCACCTCCAGGTGTCCAGTCGTCGACATACAGGCCCTCTAGGGTGTTCTGTGCTGGAGCGGGTTCAAGCGCATAATACTTGGTGAACAGTTCATACTGAAGATCACTCTACAGAAGCGATAAGTGACGATGTTTGGATCTTTGCTGTTGATGTCGTCTATCCACAGGAAGCACATGAGGTCTCTTGGTTCTTTGTCCTCCTCTATGTTCAGAAAGGTTTTCTCAATATGGGCGACCAATCCCACCTTGTCAGCAGTGGACCGGTGTATGTACAATCATTGAGGGAAAGGCAACCTGGTTTCACCCTTGCACTTGCATCGAAAACAACTCGTAATTTGGTTGTTTAAGTTTAAGTTTAAGTTTAATAATGCTTTGTCATGGTAATGTATGTACAATAGAAATAAAATTCGAGAAAAAAAAATAAAAATAAATAAAAACGCATGACCGGAGAATAGTTGGGGGAAACTAAATTCCCATACTAAGAATATTCTCCACGACTAAATTATCTATGAAAATTGTTGTTAAGGCATTGCTTCTAATTACGGCTTGATGAGGCTTGATGTTTTCTTCCGTTTCATCCACTCGTTTGATGATTCTTTCATGACGCTGATCTTTGAATACCTGGTTATATTCCTTTAGGATTGAAGGCTCCTTTGTAGACATCGAACCAGCAAGTTCAACCTTGCGAGGCTTAATTCATAGTTGTTGGGTAGGGGGTCTCGTTTCTCTTTTAAAGGCAATGTCACGCAATATCGGCCGTTTGTATACAATAGGTTTTCAAGGAATATGTCATCTACAGTCTCTTTATCTCTAATTCCAATGGAGTCTAAGTCCCAGAGACGGTGCAGCAGTTCTTCTGTTCCTGACCCTTCGTGTTGTGTTTGGGTGGCAACTTTAAGTTTGTGGGTCGAGACAAAATTAGCACTTGAAAGTTGTGGACTCTTTCTTTCCCTGGAAACTGAATCAGACAGGACCTATCCGAATATCGTACAACTCGCCACTGGTCCTTCGTCATTCTCTGCCCTTTTTGTCACGCCAGTGAAAAATGACCACATGAAGTCAGCTTTGATCAGTAAATCGATTTGTAATTCTTTGTTGCCGTGATTGCTATCGGCTAGTTCAATGTCTTGCAAATGTGCAAATTGATTGTTGCCAGTGTTCATCTCTTGGCTTCCGATGGGTGAACAAATTGTCGACACAACACTTCAATCTCTCTTGATGACAGCTTGTTTATGTTTCCCACGCTTACTTTCACTTGTTCACACTCTGTTGGTTGGCTGGTGACATCATTTCCGAAGGTTTTTATATACCAAGAGTCACTCTGTGCCGGTGGATGGTAAGATTAACCGGTATCTCGCGTGTTGTGTGATGTAGCTCTTCTCGCTCCCTGAATCGAAAATCACCCTTGCTCCCTTCCCAGTCAAGGCCTCTGCAAGTCTGATTAGGACTTTGACTGTTTGCAGCAAAATTGAATCTCTCAACCCCAAGTGAAAAGTGCTTGCTTGTGCAGGGGGATACTGGCGATGTTTCTGTTGTTGGAGGCTCAATTTCACACAAGCTGACGTGATGTCTTCCAGAACACTTAAAGCAACTGATTTTCGATCGGCAATCTCTTGCAAGGTGACTTTTCTTAAGACAAATAAGACATCGACCCTGTTTCTTAAGGCACTTCTTTCTCGCCATTTTGTTGGTTACAACGTGACAACTTGCTGTTGGGTGTTGCTGTTTACAAAACATACTCCACTTGTTTCGTAGAAGTTTCAATATTTCGGAAATGTTCCATTCGCCGTCTTTAATTTCACGGCCCACTAAAAGGCGGACATCTTCAGGAATTTTGGTCATAAGTACGGGCACCAAAAGACTTCCTTAGGTTTCTGTAGGCACATCTAACGCTTGTAAGCCTCTTACGTGCACTTCTATCTTGTCCTAGGTTCCCCATAGCTTCCGAACGTCAGGTGACGCAGCATAATGTTATGTGGGTGTCATCGGCATACAATCTCCTCCTCCTCCTCCTCCTCCTCCAATCGAATGGGATCCTCCTCCTCAGGGCAAATCGAATGGGAGATTTTAAAATTGCATACAGGCTAAAATTTATGCTTGTTCTTTTGTTTACTTATCACCGTGTTGTAAAATGTTTTTTCCCTGTAGACCATGGGAGCTCATTGTGAAGAGGATGTCGGGATAACTCGAATGAGAGGAGATGAGGGACTGATGTGAAGACAGGTCTCACAGGTGGCCAACAGCTTATTTAACTCTGTGAACATATTGACAGGATAACTCGACACCCAGAGAGCGCAAAAACGGCAATAAGTCTCAATATTATTGTACTTGACAGTTGTTTTAGCTATCAGGTCTAGCCCCTTGCATGATGCACCGAAAATAAAGTTTACAAACAACCTCACAGTCTAATCCTTATTTGTCGATCAATCCTTTGTTCATCTTCTACGATGCCCTTTCGAACATTCATTTTGACACGGGAAATGACGTCATTATTCCGAATATAGTTAGGATCACAAGTGTCACTCCCTCGCTCCTTACTACAATGTTGGACAGAATAAAATGAAACTATTATCTCGCACATCCCCCAAACTAATAATGAAGGAGCAAAAACGCGCATTTTGGCATCATTGAAATTGGGGGACGGGTGGTTCAGATTTCTCATTTATTTTGTCCAAAATTGTATTTAAAGTTTCGACATGACAAGACAAAGGGAGCCAGTAATTAGGAACTAATATGTCAACACATTTATCGGCAATGCAAGGAAGTGGTGTCTGTCGCAGTCGCGCATCAGAGCTCAATGGTAACGCTCATAACGTAAGCTTTCCGTTTTCCTCTTCTGCTTTTTTTTTATTTTTTTTCCCCTTCTGTGGCTAATATAAGTTGAAATGTTCTCTTTTTTTCGTCTTAAAGTGTCCATGCGGCCAAAAAGTTACTTCAGGTTTTCATCATCTCTATAACATCTAAAAATGTCTTCAACCCAAAAAAGTGAATTCCGATGCTTTTTGCCATAAAATCAAGCTTTAAATTTCCCGCCTTGGCCACGCCCAATGAAGATGACCGCGTAATGATAGATTGGAGACGAATGACCTCACTTCAGGAATATCTCAAAGCTTTTTGCTTTTATTTTGCTTGCTTGACGACCGCATTGCTTCGCCAACTTCAATTTGTTTTTTGGCGAGGAAAACTCCTCACCACTACTGAAACAGCAATTACCTAAACTAGAAGGATCTCGTGATTCCTGGCTTGTAATCAGCATGATAAGGTGCAACTTTTTGCAAAGTTTAAAAAAAATCTACGAAGGGGGTTCAGAGCCACCTTAAATTTTCGAAAATTTAAGGTGGCTCTGAACCCCCATCGTAGAATTTTTTTAAACTTTGCAAAAAGTTGCATCTTATCATGCTGATTATAATTCGATAATAAAAAATGGGGGTCACGGGCTCGTTTTTGAGTTTTAAGCGCTTAAAGCTAAAATTAAGGGTGTTTTTAGCAGGTCATATTGTTGCTATGGTAACCTATTGTGCCACAAAAATAATAACAACTTGTTCCCCGATGATTGGGGAGTTTGTTGATACCATGACTTTGGCATCAACCCGTATAGAGTAGTTGTAATGACCCATCAAACTGTGAGTCTTGGGAAGTACTGGAAACTGCTTCCAGCCACCGCTTAAAAGAACAGAGGTCAGTTGCAAGTCTCAAATGATCTGGTAGGCTATTCCAAAGTGTTGGTGCACCAACGGAAAATGATCTGTCGCCATAATGCGCTGACCAACAGGGAGCCAATGAAGCTGGATGAACAGAGGGGTTGCATGGTCATATTTCTGTTTGCATAGAATCAAACGGGCAGCACAGTTCGGAACAGCTCTAAGTTTTGCAATGAGATATTTAGGAAGTCCGTAAAGCAGTGCATTCACATTATCCCACAGATGCCATATTTCATGCCATGTAAAGGTCCTTCCAATTCGGCTGAATGGCGGGGTTGGCTCAGTGGCCTAGTGGTAAGGCATCTGATCGGTAACCAGGAGATCCGGGTTCGATTCCGGCTGAACACATTTTCACTCATTTCCTTAGTTGTTTCAATTTCTGTTCCCACTACACACTACTAATCGATATTTCTCAGAAATCACTGTGAATCGCCTTCCGAAGGGAATAGGTTGGTGATCCTAAAGGTAAATGAGGCAGTTAGTTGTTGTTATTTCCCCGCTCAAAACTACACAACTATATATATATATATATATATATATATATATAATATGAGAGAAACCCTGACCCTGTACACCTCAAATAATCATATTTACTGAATAAATGTTTGAAAGAAAATTCGCCCTGAGCGGGATTTGAACCCACGTCCCCCCGCACACTAGTCGGGTGTGATAACCACTACACCATCAGGACAACCATGCTGGCTACACGGCAATCGACGATGTGATTTACGTGGTTTGGAACAGGGTCTCCCGGGAAATAAAAATTAAAAGGAAAGTCAGTCCTTTTTTTTCCTTCTTTTACCCGTTTATCTTCCTTTCATTGCCGTCCTGGCTCTATTCTTTGCCCGTTTACATGGCTTGAACGAGGCCTTAGAGTTTAGAGAAATCCAGGTGAAATAAGGGTTTTAGGGGTTGGGCTCTTTAGCACCGTTTTCATAAATCCAGACATATATTGGCACAGAATAGCGAAAAGTGGTCTGGAAAAAGGCCTAGTGTGGTTACAGATGAATAAGAGAGATTAATGGTAATTCAAAACGATCACATGTCGCCCTTTCCGGGTCATGGAGTCACGTTCTGTTGAAATATATGTCTGGATTTATGAAAACGAGGCTAAAGGATGGATATAAGGCACTATGTGAGCGTTTTTTTCTCGCCAGAAACTATCTCCAAAGTGGACGATATAAAAATTAAAAGGAAAGTCAGTCCTTTTTTCCTTCTTTTACCCGTTTATCTTCCTTTCATTGCCGTCCTGGCTCTATTCTTCGCCCGTTTACATGGCTTGAAAGCGGCCTTAAAGTTTAGTGAAATCGAGGTGAAACTGATATCAGGTGACTTAGTGAGCGCTTTTTTCTCGCCAGAAACTATCTCCAAAGTGGACGATATAAAAATTAAAAGGAAAGTCAGTCCTTTTTTTCCTTCTTTTACCCGTTTATCTTCCTTTCATTGCCGTCCTGGCTCTATTCTTCGCCCGTTTACATAGCTTGAAAGCGGCCTTAAAGTTTAGTGAAATCGAGGTGAAACTGATATCAGGTGACTAAGTGAGCGCTTTTTTCTCGCCAGAAACTATCTCCAAAGTGGACGATATAAAAATAAAAGGAAAGTCAGTCCTTTTTTTTCCTTCTTTTACTCGTTTATCTTCCTTTCATGCCGTCCGGGCCTCTATATCTGTGCCCGTTACAAGGCATGAAACGGGCACAGATATAGAGGCCCGGACGGCAAGAAAGGAAGATAAACGAGTAAAAGAAGGAAAAAAAAGGACTGACTTTCCTTTTATTTTTATATCGTCCACTTTGGAGATAGTTTCTGGCGAGAAAAAAGCGCTCACTTAGTCACCTGATATCAGTTTCACCTCGATTTCACTAAACTTTAAGGCCGCTTTCAAGCTATGTAAACGGGCGAAGAATAGAGCCAGGACGGCAATGAAAGGAAGATAAACGGGTAAAAGAAGGAAAAAAAGGACTGACTTTCCTTTTAATTTTTATATCGTCCACTTTGGAGATAGTTTCTGGCGAGAAAAAAGCGCTCACTAAGTCACCTGATATCAGTTTCACCTCGATTTCACTAAACTTTAAGGCCGCTTTCAAGCCATGTAAACGGGCGAAGAATAGAGCCAGGACGGCAATGAAAGGAAGATAAACGGGTAAAAGAAGGAAAAAAGGACTGACTTTCCTTTTAATTTTTATATCGTCCACTTTGGAGATAGTTTCTGGCGAGAAAAAAACGCTCACATAGTGCCTTATATCCATCCTTTAGCCTCGTTTTCATAAATCCAGACATATATTTCAACAGAACGTGACTCCATGACCCGGAAAGGGCGACATGTGATCGTTTTGAATTACCATTAATCTCTCTTATTCATCTGTAACCACACTAGGCCTTTTTCCAGACCACTTTTCGCTATTCTGTGCCAATATATGTCTGGATTTATGAAAACGGTGCTAAAGAGCCCAACCCCTAAAACCCTTATTTCACCTGGATTTCTCTAAACTCTAAGGCCTCGTTCAAGCCATGTAAACGGGCAAAGAATAGAGCCAGGACGGCAATGAAAGGAAGATAAACGGGTAAAAGAAGGAAAAAAAAGGACTGACTTTCCTTTTAATTTTTATTTCCCGGGAGACCCTGTTCCAAACCACGTAAATCACATCGTCGATTGCCGTGTAGCCAGCATGGTTGTCCTGATGGTGTAGTGGTTATCACACCCGACTAGTGTGCGGGGGGACGTGGGTTCAAATCCCGCTCAGGGCGAATTTTCTTTCAAACATTTATTCAGTAAATATGATTATTTGAGGTGTACAGGGTCAGGGTTTCTCTCATATTATATATATATATATATATATATATATATATAGTTGTGTAGTTTTGAGCGGGGAAATAACAACAACTAACTGCCTCATTTACCTTTAGGATCACCAACCTATTCCCTTCGGAAGGCGATTCACAGTGATTTCTGAGAAATATCGATTAGTAGTGTGTAGTGGGAACAGAAATTGAAACAACTAAGGAAATGAGTGAAAATGTGTTCAGCCGGGAATCGAACCCGGATCTCCTGGTTACCGATCAGATGCCTTACCACTAGGCCACTGAGCCAACCCCGCCATTCAGCCGAATTGGAAGGACCTTTACATGGCATGAAATATGGCATCTGTGGGATAATGTGAATGCACTGCTTTACGGACTTCCTAAATATCTCATTGCAAAACTTAGAGCTGTTCCGAACTGTGCTGCCCGTTTGATTCTATGCAAACAGAAATATGACCATGCAACCCCTCTGTTCATCCAGCTTCATTGGCTCCCTGTTGGTCAGCGCATTATGGCGACAGATCATTTTCCGTTGGTGCACCAACACTTTGGAATAGCCTACCAGATCATTTGAGACTTGCAACTGACCTCTGTTCTTTTAAGCGGTGGCTGGAAGCAGTTTCCAGTACTTCCCAAGACTCACAGTTTGATGGGTCATTACAACTACTCTATACGGGTTGATGCCAAAGTCATGGTATCAACAAACTCCCCAATCATCGGGGAACAAGTTGTTATTATTTTTGTGGCACAATAGGTTACCATAGCAACAATATGACCTGCTAAAAACACCCTTAATTTTAGCTTTAAGCGCTTAAAACTCAAAAACGAGCCCGTGACCCCCATTTTTTATTATCGAATTATAATCAGCATGATAAGATGCAACTTTTTGCAAAGTTTAAAAAAATTCTACGATGGGGGTTCAGAGCCACCTTAAATTTTCGAAAATTTAAGGTGGCTCTGAACCCCCTTCGTAGATTTTTTTTAAACTTTGCAAAAAGTTGCACCTTATCATGCTGATTACAAGCCAGGAATCACGAGATCCTTCTAGTTTAGGTAATTGCTGTTTCAGTAGTGGTGAGGAGTTTTCCTCGCCAAAAAACAAATTGAAGTTGGCGAAGCAATGCGGTCGTCAAGCAAGCAAAATAAAAGCAAAAAGCTTTGAGATATTCCTGAAGTGAGGTCATTCGTCTCCAATCTATCATTACGCGGTCATCTTCATTGGGCGTGGCCAAGGCGGGAAATTTAAAGCTTGATTTTATGGCAAAAAGCATCGGAATTCACTTTTTTGGGTTGAAGACATTTTTAGATGTTATAGAGATGATGAAAACCTGAAGTAACTTTTTGGCCGCATGGACACTTTAAGACGAAAAAAAGAGAACATTTCAACTTATATTAGCCACAGAAGGGGAAAAAAAATAAAAAAAAAGCAGAAGAGGAAAACGGAAAGCTTACGTTATGAGCGTTACCATTGAGCTCTGATGCGCGACTGCGACAGACACCACTTCCTTGCATTGCCGATAAATGTGTTGACATATTAGTTCCTAATTACTGGCTCCCTTTGTCTTGTCATGTCGAAACTTTAAATACAATTTTGGACAAAATAAATGAGAAATCTGAACCACCCGTCCCCCAATTTCAATGATGCCAAAATGCGCGTTTTTGCTCCTTCATTATTAGTTTGGGGGATGTGCGAGATAATAGTTTCATTTTATTCTGTCCAACATTGTAGTAAGGAGCGAGGGAGTGACACTTGTGATCCTAACTATATTCGGAATAATGACGTCATTTCCCGTGTCAAAATGAATGTTCGAAAGGGCATCGTAGAAGATGAACAAAGGATTGATCGACAAATAAGGATTAGACTGTGAGGTTGTTTGTAAACTTTATTTTCGGTGCATCATGCAAGGGGCTAGACCTGATAGCTAAAACAACTGTCAAGTACAATAATATTGAGACTTATTGCCGTTTTTGCGCTCTCTGGGTGTCGAGTTATCCTGTCAATATGTTCACAGAGTTAAATAAGCTGTTGGCCACCTGTGAGACCTGTCTTCACATCAGTCCCTCATCTCCTCTCATTCGAGTTATCCCGACATCCTCTTCACAATGAGCTCCCATGGTCTACAGGGAAAAAACATTTTACAACACGGTGATAAGTAAACAAAAGAACAAGCATAAATTTTAGCCTGTATGCAATTTTAAAATCTCCCATTCGATTTGCCCTGAGGAGGAGGATCCCATTCGATTGGAGGAGGAGGAGGAGGAGGAGGAGATTGTATGCCGATGACACCCACATAACATTATGCTGCGTCACCTGACGTTCGGAAGCTATGGGGAACCTAGGACAAGATAGAAGTGCACGTAAGAGGCTTACAAGCGTTAGATGTGCCTACAGAAACCTAAGGAAGTCTTTTGGTGCCCGTACTTATGACCAAAATTCCTGAAGATGTCCGCCTTTTAGTGGGCCGTGAAATTAAAGACGGCGAATGGAACATTTCCGAAATATTGAAACTTCTACGAAACAAGTGGAGTATGTTTTGTAAACAGCAACACCCAACAGCAAGTTGTCACGTTGTAACCAACAAAATGGCGAGAAAGAAGTGCCTTAAGAAACAGGGTCGATGTCTTATTTGTCTTAAGAAAAGTCACCTTGCAAGAGATTGCCGATCGAAAATCAGTTGCTTTAAGTGTTCTGGAAGACATCACGTCAGCTTGTGTGAAATTGAGCCTCCAACAACAGAAACATCGCCAGTATCCCCCTGCACAAGCAAGCACTTTTCACTTGGGGTTGAGAGATTCAATTTTGCTGCAAACAGTCAAAGTCCTAATCAGACTTGCAGAGGCCTTGACTGGGAAGGGAGCAAGGGTGATTTTCGATTCAGGGAGCGAGAAGAGCTACATCACACAACACGCGAGATACCGGTTAATCTTACCATCCACCGGCACAGAGTGACTCTTGGTATATAAAAACCTTCGGAAATGATGTCACCAGCCAACCAACAGAGTGTGAACAAGTGAAAGTAAGCGTGGGAAACATAAACAAGCTGTCATCAAGAGAGATTGAAGTGTTGTGTCGACAATTTGTTCACCCATCGGAAGCCAAGAGATGAACACTGGCAACAATCAATTTGCACATTTGCAAGACATTGAACTAGCCGATAGCAATCACGGCAACAAAGAATTACAAATCGATTTACTGATCAAAGCTGACTTCATGTGGTCATTTTTCACTGGCGTGACAAAAAGGGCAGAGAATGACGAAGGACCAGTGGCGAGTTGTACGATATTCGGATAGGTCCTGTCTGATTCAGTTTCCAGGGAAAGAAAGAGTCCACAACTTTCAAGTGCTAATTTTGTCTCGACCCACAAACTTAAAGTTGCCACCCAAACACAACACGAAGGGTCAGGAACAGAAGAACTGCTGCACCGTCTCTGGGACTTAGACTCCATTGGAATTAGAGATAAAGAGACTGTAGATGACATATTCCTTGAAAACCTATTGTATACAAACGGCCGATATTGCGTGACATTGCCTTTAAAAGAGAAACGAGACCCCCTACCCAACAACTATGAATTAAGCCTCGCAAGGTTGAACTTGCTGGTTCGATGTCTACAAAGGAGCCTTCAATCCTAAAGGAATATAACCAGGTATTCAAAGATCAGCGTCATGAAAGAATCATCAAACGAGTGGATGAAACGGAAGAAAACATCAAGCCTCATCAAGCCGTAATTAGAAGCAATGCCTTAACAACAATTTTCATAGATAATTTAGTCGTGGAGAATATTCTTAGTATGGGAATTTAGTTTCCCCCAACTATTCTCCGGTCATGCGTTTTTATTTATTTTTATTTTTTTTTCTCGAATTTTATTTCTATTGTACATACATTACCATGACAAAGCATTATTAAACTTAAACTTAAACTTAAACAACCAAATTACGAGTTGTTTTCGATGCAAGTGCAAGGGTGAAACCAGGTTGCCTTTCCCTCAATGATTGTACATACACCGGTCCACTGCTGACAAGGTGGGATTGGTCGCCCATATTGAGAAAACCTTTCTGAACATAGAGGAGGACAAAGAACCAAGAGACCTCATGTGCTTCCTGTGGATAGACGACATCAACAGCAAAGATCCAAACATCGTCACTTATCGCTTCTGTAGAGTGATCTTCAGTATGAACTGTTCACCAAGTATTATGCGCTTGAACCCGCTCCAGCACAGAACACCCTAGAGGGCCTGTATGTCGACGACTGGACACCTGGAGGTGAAAATGACGATGAAGTATACGCCCTTTACAAAACAACGAATGCCTGCTTCCCGTCCGGAGGATTCAACCTCAGAAATGGGCTTCAAACAAAAAAGAAGTTATCGAGAAGATTGTACTAGTTCACTTGAAAACGGAACAGCCGAAAGAGAATGAACCCTACTCAAATGAAGATCAGTCCATTGCAAAAATGACGGTTTGTGGTTTACAGTGTAGACGAGATTGATCCTACTGAGGAACATAAAGTCCTGGGATCTAACTGGAACCTAGCAGAAGACACGTTTGTCCTAAAGTTGAGCAAGGTGGTAGAATTTGCCAGAGACCTCGAACCAACAAGACATCACAGCCAAACTATTTGATCCGCTAGGATTAATTTTGCTGGTTATGGTAGTGGGTAGTGTTACGAATGCTCTTGCAGGAACTGTGCCTAAACAAGTCCCAATGCAGGACCAGAAATTCCGTTTACAGAAGTGGATGATCGACCTGTAGAGGGCTGACAATGTTAGGGTCAACCGCTACTATTTCCCTGGGCAGAAGACAAAGGTCAAGTCTGCAGTTCTACACGGCTTTGGAAACACCTCTAAAGGGGAAAACTGTGCAGTCGTTTACTTGTGCATAGAAAGCAAAGATGAATACAGAACTAGCCTTGTAGCAGCTAAGACTCGAGTCCCCCCTCGACTCCCATGACTATTCCAAGACTTTGAATTGCTCGCTGCACTCATTCTGGCATCTTTGGTCTCAGCCGTACGAGAAGCCTTGTCCCAGGTGATACACAATGAAGAAGTCTTCTGCTGGACTGACAGCATTACAGTGTTCCACTGGAGGAGGAGGAGGAGGAGGAGGAGGATCAACTTTATTTAAAGAGGGTAACACAGGGCATAGTACTTCAACTGAATAACTAGTGGCCCTCAAATTAAAATTATGTAACAAAAATTTAAGTGACTAAATATACATATCATTAAAAAGAAAGAACTATAAATATATATATATGAATAAAACTAAAAGATCCAGTCTGGCAAAGAATTCAAGCAGTTCGTTCAGAACGGAATAGACAAGATGCACAAGTTGACAGATGTAAAGACCTGGCGCCACTGTCCAGGGATTGAGAATCCTGCTGACATTGGATCAAGAGGGTGCCTGGCATCGGAGCTCGTGAGTAGTAGGTTGTGGTAGAAAGGACCCGCCTGGTTACAGAGCTCCCCAACAGTTAATCTGACCAAAGAGCCTATGGGGATCAAGACCATAAAGTTGACTAAAGCAATTGACTGCGAACAGTTCATCGATGCTACAAAAACTATTCAGAGTGACCACCCTCAGCCTACACTTTATGAGAAATTTAAAGGCAGTAAGAAACCAGAGAGGAGAGCCACAAAACACAAAACCAACCCTGACGATAGAAGAGATCAGCAACAACAACAACAACAACTTTATTTGTACCCAACATAATACAACAGTAATAAACAATATAAGTCAACAAAGTGAAGCAAAAAGCCTATGGATTTGTGAAATACAGGAACCTACAGTACTGTGCAAAAGTAATGAGAGCGAAATGCGCAAATTCCGTTCTTTGTCTTCGCGTCTTTTCAAAGAAAATTCGCCCGAAAATTCGAGCGTCTTTTCGCAATGTCTTGAACGTTATTTCTTTAAAACAAAGGTCGAAAATTCGCCGCATTTTCGAGACTAGAACGAAAATTCCTTACCAGAGGAATAATTGCGCTTGCAGAATGCGAAATATTGCAGTGCAGTGAGCTGACCAGTATTGAACCAACAACGTTCCGTTCTCTTGTGAACAATCGCGGTCACGTGACGCTTTACTCCTCGCTGTTGTTTATGTGTTAATTCCTCTTTCATGGCGAAGAATTTCAATTCTTTGAACGTTTTCAGTGACACAAACTCACAAACTTAAGCATTGTCATGTCAACGTGCCGGCAAGGCAGGTACAACAGTCGGACGACAGTCGGACCGCTTGTCGGGTAAGCAATCTTTAGGTCATTTTGAAGGGCTACTTCACTTAAAGCGACATCAAATGTGGTTTATCTAGTGCCAGATCTCCATACAGCTCCATCACGTGCCTGTGCCCAGTCCCCTTACTGTTATCACGTTCGCCACATTCTTCTCCGACCGCCATGATGGATAGTATATTATTTGTGACAATCCCTCTTCATTTCACGCTCGTTAAATAATAAATGGGGACATACGACTGCGGCTGAGCATGTTGGAAGTGCAAAAACATGGGATTAGGGAAGAAAAAGTGCAGAGACCTTCGGATGGCAAGTGCAAAAGGAAGGGACGCAGCCGCTACGAGCCAAAGGATTCTTTTGCAAATTGAGCAAAAATGAGATGCTCTTATTCGAGCTTATACCGTACTCCCGTTGTAAGAGACTGGCCTGGATAGTTCGGTAATAGTGTCAAATCTTCGATGGTAATATCGAGTTTATTTATCTAGTAGAATTGCGTCTTGCTACGTTTTTGCCTGATAAAACAAGCGCTCGAACATCAACAGTAATCCTCGGCAGTTGTGAATTTAGTACAAGTCTCTTCACGGTTTAACGCGAGTGGCATTTCTTGTTCAAAGAAAACAGGTTGGCAAACAAACCATTTGAGCTTGCAAGCTTTAAGACTAACAAACAAAGTGATAACAGCTTTCTATGGACATAAGCAAGGTAAGTTTTTGAAATATTATTATCCCTCACGACGGTATTAAGGTTTCCATCGCTCACATTCTTGTTTTGCTCTGGCTTTATAAATTCATCTTTCAACTGGAAATCGATGGCAAACTTAACGGACAGTGAGAATTTTCGAAGGAAAATTCGAGTAGAACGAATTTGCGCTCGAAAAAGCAGGCCAAATTATCGGTAGACACGAACTACTGCCCGAAAATTCGCGTTGACTACAACAATGGGCAACGGGAAAATGCGTCGAATTTTCTTCGAACTTTCGTGGCGAACAAGACTTCGCCATTTTTCGTCGAAAAGCCCAGAAATTCGCGAATTTCGTCGAATTACGCTCTCATTACTTTTGCACAATACTGTATGAAGCATGGAATGAATTTTGAGAACCTAAAGCAACAGCTCGGTTTGTTCAGCGAAGATGACATCCTGAGGTGTAGAGGCAGACTGGGGAATGCTCCACTGGACATCGCAACATGTTACCCTATTCCGTTACCAAGATGACACCACGTGACAAGATTGATCATTGAAGCCTGTCACAGAAAGGTGAATCATGGAGGAAACTCTAGTTGAATTGAGAAGTGAATACTGGGTTCCAAAGGGCAGACAACTTGTGAAGAAAACACTTCATCAGAAACAAGAAGGAATGCCTTACAAGGCCTCCACAAGAGAGGATCTACCCGAAAGAAGGGTGACCAATGTCCCCAAGTTCACGTACATGGGAGTTGATTTCGCCCGCCCGTTATTTATGAAGACCACCAAAGGTACAGCCAAAATGTAGATCTGCCTATTTACATGTGCTACGTCAAGAGGGATACACCTGAAACTTCTCCCAGACATATCCTCAGAAGCGTTCATTAGAGGCCTTCAACGATTTGCTGGAAGACGAGGGACACAAGCCTCCATAACGTCCCACAACGCTAAAACATTCAAACGAGCCAACAAAGACTCGCCCAGCTATTCAAAGCCAGGAAAGCCCAAGATTTTGCCGCCAACCAAGGCATCACTTGGAACTTCATTCTCGAGAAAGTGCCGTGGTGGGGGGATATTATGAGCGCATGATCCACGTAGTCAAGAGAAGCCTTTGCAAGATCCCTGGAAAGGTGCAGCTGACATACGAAAAACTTCTCACAGCCTTAATCGAAATAGAGGGAGTGGCCAACTCACGACCCCTTACGTACATCTACCCCGAAGTCACAGAAGAACCATTAACACCATTGCACTTAGTGATCGGGAGACGCCGGATCGCTCTTTCCGATGGGATGGAAC
>JAHPZR010054969.1:0-17661 GCA_019787425.1 Platygyra sinensis | reverse complement strand
CATCTCTTATTGAATTTGCTAAAATTTCAACAGCAATTACAAAGAGTATACCGGAAAGCGAACAAACCTGTCTAACGCCTCGTTGTAATTCGAAGAACGGCATTGCATAGCCATTATTAATAACGCAGCTTTGGATGTTTTGTAAAAAGTCTTAACCCATTGTATTAGAGGCGCGCCGAAGCCGAAAGTATCTAGAGCCTTTGTAATAAAGTTCCATTCTAAACTGTCAAAAGCCTTTTTGAAGTCTAGAAACAATGCTATGCCTGAGATATCTAACGCATCCGTGCATTCAATAATATCACTGTCCAATAAAGCGGCCTTTAATGTAACCGGTCTGGTCTCCATGAATAAGGCTAGGTGGTACTTTTGTAATTCTGGCAGCGATTGCCTTGGAGGCAATTTTGTAATCTATGTTTAGTAGGGAGATGGGTCTCCAGTTATCTAGAAAAACCTTATTTGTATCTTTTTTTGGAATAAGAGTGATTATTCCTTTTTTTTTGCGAAATCGAAAGCTTGCCGACTTTCGGCATGATTACAAGTGCTTGAAAGCGAATAACCGTACTTGAAGTGTGTTGATGCTCGCTATTCACAATGTGTTCCTATGGTAACAAACACCACCACCTTCACGGGGACTGGGGTGAGCCGGAAAAATTGTTTTGTTTTGCTTCTTACTTTTGGGATCAAGCCCACTCTTAAGTGCTTCTTGAGACTAAAAAGGTAAGTTATTAACAGTAGTTGATCAATTAATTTACAACTTGAATGACGAAACGCGCTTTCACCAAGTTTCACGCCAGCGCAACAGAAAAATCGAGAAGCAAGTTTCATGTTTCCTCCACTGCGAACTTTGCTCGAGAGCGCTCAAATCTTCCCAGGAAAGTTCGCTACGAACTTTCACAAGGAGCGAATTGTCGCGCGAAAGATTGCAGCAAACTACCGTGCACTGTGAAATATCGCTCGAAAGATCGGGCCGTTCCAAACAATAGGTGTCGCAAAAATGCAGCGAACTGTCGCGATTTGTCAAGGAAATATCGTGTGGAGCGAAATTTCTTCGAAAAGCTCCGAAAGCCAGGAGTTTCGACGAAGTTCATTTGCATTACTTTTGCACAATACTGTAGCATTGCGGCTCCCTTGCATCGTCTCACAGAAAATGGCAGAGCCTTTGTGTGGACAAGTGAATGTCACGTCGCATTCCAACGGCTCAAACAAGTCTTGTCTCAGGCACCAGTGCTAGCTTACCCTACTTCAGAGGGCGCCTTCGTCCTAGACACTGATGCCAGCAACACAGGCATCGGAGCTGTATTGTCACAGAAACAAGGAGAAGAAGAGAAAATTATTGCCTACTTCAGCCGCAGCCTAACAAAGTCTGAACGACAGTACTGTGTGACAAGAAAAGAATTGCTGGCGCTAGTAACAGCTGTGAGGCATTTCCACCACTACGTTTACAGGAGACATTTTAAAGTGCGGACAGACCATGGCGCACTCAGGTGGCTGATGAACTTCAAGAATCTCGAAGGGCAGATGGCAAGGTGGATTGAGATCCTCGGCATATATGACCTGGAGGTTGAGCACTGCCAAGGACGAAACCATGGAAATGCAGATGGTCTTTCGCGACGTCCCTGTGACAACTGCAGGCATTGTGAGCTCAGCGAGAAGAAAGAGGAATGCTTGAACCAGCCAAACCCAGAGAAAGATGATGGCGAAAGGACAAAGCCAGTTATGAAGAGTATCACTGTGCAACCGCTGTGAGGGCTGCAAAACACCTTGTTTCCAAAGGGCAGGATGGAAGTACCGGTGCGAGTTCTTGGCTGGTGACATTGTCCAACGAAGAGATAAGGGAAGCCCAGCTGGGTGAGCCATGTTTGGGGCCGTCATCAGGCTAAAGGAACAGAGTGCACAACGCCGCTTTGGGAAACTATCAGTGGGGAGAGTCCTACGTTCAAGTGTTACTGGGCTCAGTGGTCCATGTTAGCTGTCAGAGATGGTGTGCTGTTCAGGAAGTGGGAGTCAAAGAGGAGACAAGACTAGTTCGAAGCTCGTTCTCCCCGACAGTTTAAAGACAGACGTCCTTAAACAGCTTCATGATAGCCCTGCAGCGGGACACCTTGGCTTTAAGAAAACGACCCAGCGGGTGACGGCATGTTTCTACTGGTGTGGTCTGCGAAAAGATGTTGAATCCTGGTGCACTCGTTGTGATGTCTGTGCCTCTAGGAAGAAGCGAAGTAAAACTCCACGAGCGCCAATGAAGACTTACAATGTCGGAGCCCCAATGCAGAGGATTGATGTCATGGGCCTCCTACCAGCCACTGATCGCGATAACAAATACATCCTCGTTATCTCAGATTACTTCACAAAATAGACAGAGTCCTATCTCATGCCCAACCAAGAGGCTGTGACTGTGGCTAACGTCGTCGTTCGTGAGTTCATCTCAAGATTTGGAGTACCGAGGCAGCTTCACACCAACCAGGGGCGGAACTTCAAATCTAAGTTGTTTCAAGAGATGTGCAGTATCCTTGAAATCGACAAGACAAGGACCACGCCTTTACAACCACAGTCTGACGGCATGGTTGAGCGATTCAACAGGACCCTCGAGCCCATGCTTTCCAAGTTTGTTTACGAAAACCAAAAAGATTGGGACCTTTACCTACCTCTCCTTATGATGGCATATCGTTCCTCTGTGCATGAGTCTACTGGCTTTTCACCGAATGAAATGATGTTGGGTTGTGAGCTTCTTCTTCCCCTCGACTTGGTTATCGGGCAAGTGGAACCTAGTGCGAACGGTACGACAGAGTACACTGCCAAATTAAGTGAGCAAATGGAACGGTTCCACCAGTTTGCCCATCAGCATTTGAAGTTGAGTAGCGACCGCCAGAAGAGGAACTATGATCACCGCCCTGTAAATCAACATCAATACCACCGGGGCGATGCAGTTTGGTTGTACAGTCCCCAGAAGAAGAAAGGTATCTGCCCCAAGTTAATGCGACACTTCGATGGTCCCTTTCTAGTCATGAAAAGGATGAGTGATGTCCTCTACCGCATCCAAAAGGGGTCCAAGTCAAAGCCCAAAGTTGTGCATCATGACCGTTTGAAGGCATATCGTGGACCAAATGTTCCTGATTAGTTGTCCAAGGGTAGCCCTTCTCAGGAGACGGAGCCCTCCCCAGAGCTTCCAAACTCCAGTCACAAATTGTAGCCCAAGCCCCACGTCACCACAGTCTGTTGCAATGGAGTCCAGACAACCCCCAAGTGCCAAACCAGTTCCTGTTCCAGCTATGCAACGCCCTAAAAAAACACTCAAGCCCCCCGTTCGAATGCAAGATTACCAGTTAGACTGAACTTCTTAAACGTTTTGCCTTTGGCAAATATTATTAGCTTCCTAAGTATTGGCTTTCTTATTTGTTTATTTGGATGTGTTGATCAATTAACCCCCCGTTATTTTAATTGTTCTTGCAGTTCAATATGCTAGAAATATTTAAGAAATAAAGAAGCCTAAGCCGTGTATTACACTGTGATAAAACACGATGGTCATTTGAGAACACAAGGGAAATGTGGAAAACACGCACCGCAGGCGAGTGTTTTCAACATTTCTCGAGTGTTCTCAAATGACCGGAGTGTTTTATCACAGTGTAATACACAGCTTAGGCTTCTTCATTTGCTTTAAAATATAGATTTTACGCGCGCAAAACAATAAAACGCGCTTTTTCTATGTTTTATACTCTGATAAAACATAGATTTTTGACCAATCAGAGCGCACGCAGGGTCCTATCTATGTTTTAATCATAGATATTGTAGCGAAGCTAGGATTTCGTGACCAGTATCGAATGTCACACATGTTTATCATTGCAAGGTTTCTGTGTTTACACTCAAGTATTCTTGTTTCGTACCAAATTTCCTGTGGTTAGACCGCAACAGAGGCTTTCTTATGAGCTGTGATAGGACCTCTTTGTTTTCTTCTGTTTAGCCCCTTTGTGTTATTTGAGATTTAGGACCGGACTTAGGTTATGTAGAGAGAGTTGAAAATAAACCTTGTGTTGTGAAGATCCTAGTCTGTTTGTGTTCACATTTCTCTTTGCCTTGGCCCTCGGCTACGTTACAATATAACACGAGATATACAGCTAAACAGAATTTTTATAAATATGAAGTTAAAACTAATGCAGGAAAGTAATCAGTTTCTTACATGGCAATTGATATCTGGAAAGACCTTCCATCTTCTTTAAAAGACTTAGGTGTATATGCATTTCCGAAGTATATACAAAGTTACCTCCTGTCAGAACAAAAACGGAACCAGTTCTCCACTTAGCTAAGTTTGTAAATTAGTAAGTCATTTAATTATTGCTGTGTTTATTTTAGTCCTTTATTTATTGTTGTAATTAGTACCTTGTAATTACCTGCTTTTTTTCATAACTTAAATTGTACGGGGAGCTAACTAGAAAACCTATTGGTTCACTTAGCTCCCCAGCTCGCAACCTACTAACTAACTAAAAGAAAAAAAATACTAAAAATGCTACTGAAACCTTATTAAGAATTTAAAATCAAATGTAAACAACAATATGAGCTGAATAAAACATTATCATTATCAAGATGTAACCTTAAAAAATGTTGATTTCAGGTTTTTTAAACCGTTAAAATTGTGATTTCACGTTATCACGCGACCGCAAAGACGTTAATTTCACTCAAATTACAGCCAAGTGTTCACTTTACGCGATTTCACGTTAAGGCATGACGGCAAGGATGTTGATTTCACTTCAAATCCAGCAAGCTGTTCATTTCACCCAGCACGTAAACTCGAAAACGGCGATTTCGGCCCTAAATAGGTTAAAATGTTGATTTCACTTTAAAGCGTCACAGCAAGGATCTCTATTTCATTTTAACTGCCTGCAACGTATAAGCTTAAAAATGTAGGGCTGACAGATTAACAGATTAACCCTTCTGTGCAACGTACAGGTCTCTCTCCTTACATCTGCATGGCCCCTGATCCCAGAAGTTTAAAACACTACAAATCATGCCGATTTGAAGTAAAATCAACGCAACCTGGATCACAGATCTATGTTTGAATCAATCGATCGCTTCTTGTTGGCCATTATTATGTTGGAATAAAAAAAGGAAAAAAAAACACGCTTTGTAATTAGTTAAATATTATTGTGATTTACGGAGTCCTGTCTTGTCTTGTCTTGTCTTGGCTTGTCTTGCTGAACGTGATCGAAATGCATGCCGGGAAGGTTCTGTTACACCTCGTGCGCGGGTAAACGTGGAGGATGATGCAAGAAAAATTTTACAAGTCTAAAAGCAGTTCTCATTTTCCAAACTTTGAAGCTAGCAACGCTTGGCAAATGGGCCACAACTCACGACAGGGTTTTATTCTTGGGCAAGAACTGCTCTTGGACTTTGCTGCCTGGATCGACCTGACTTCGAACGCTGATAACTGACTTGCCGCTGATATCAGTTGCGTTGGAAGTTACAGAACACGTTTTGCTTCTTTAAAACATGTTGGTGACTTACGGGTTATCAAGGCTTTAGGATGCCTATCAACCACCAGGCAGGCTACAAGGTACTTAAAAACAATGCTTAAGATATTAGTCGAAAGAGCTGTACTGCAGCATGCATCACTTCTCTTTGCTTTGACGCTCGATCGAAATTCACGTGTTGTCTCACGTCACAATAAGCTGTATAAAAAGATCTCTCCAGATTCCCGCTGTATACGCATTTTTTTAAAAATAGATATCTTCATTTTTGAAAAAAGAAAAGGAACAGAGCGAAAAAAAAAATTGAGCGACCTCGTATCGAACCGGCGTCACGGCAAAACAAATTTGAATCTGGCCCGTTCAGCGCCTCATCCGCTTGTGCTAACAAAGCAGTAGTAAGATCTTAAGGTATTATAGTGAGTTGATCGCTTAGCGAAACAAAAGGTTTCTTTTGTTTTCCAGTCAACAAAAGGTCCCCAGAGGATGCCCTTGGAAAAATGTGTTTTTTTGCATACGTAATATCTCAAAAAGGAAGCAAACTTCAGGGAAAAAACATGCAGAACATTGTTTGACACACGGAAACAAAACTGCATGCGAAATTTGGAGCGTTTTTGACAAAGTTCACTTTTCAGTAAAAAAAACCTAACGCCCTTTTTCCACCGAAGCCTTCAATTATAGCGCTATATAAATCAGACATTATCGTTTTAATCTTATTATTATTATTGTTATTGCTACTGCTATTACAGCTTGAAAAAGGTAGGCAACAGTTTTGTTGTCAGGTTTGTTCACATCAACTGATAGCTGCTGCTAGAGCTGGCTTAACAGACTGATGGCCGATCTCACCACTGACTTGAATTGTAAATTGGATTTGATCGCACTATACTACTTATAACATACAACTATCCATTAAGAGGTTCATTCTTTACTTGTATCAATATCAAAAAAAATTGCACAAACCTGCCATGTCTTTACAAGCTCTTTAACCTACATAAAAATATAAAAAATATGAATTGAAAGGGAATGTTTATTCACTATGCTGTTTCTTGACATATGAATTTGTTTCAAAATTCTGATATGTAAACCAGTATTTGAGTCCCTGAGCATTGATCCTACGTTTCAATGTAAGACAATGATATTGTGGGAAATGCCTGCCTAGTTTTGCAATAAGAAACGGAATGCTAGGCTATCCCACCACACCCTCTGTGGCCCTCCTGCCAAGACTACAGATTTCTCCTCCTGGATGGAATGCTAGTCTACTTCAAGGTTAAGGGGGTAAGTTTCTAAAGAAACTATGGTGCTGCATCAGTGGGAGTATTACAGGATAATTTGGTTTTATCAACTGAGTTGATAATGTAAATTGACCATCGTAAAGAGATTCGAAAGCTGATGTTTTGAGCGCTAACCCTTCGTCGGAGCGAAGGGCTAACACTCTAAATAGAGACCTTAAGCACCACGACAGGAGCCACGACGACGGCATACAGGAAGCACATTTTCTGTTACGGTCATGCGCAGAAACTAAATAACTGATTGCAATCCGCCGTCGTCTGCACGTTGACGACGCCACATTCACTGTTTTGACGTAGTGTTGACAACGTAGTAGTTCATTGCAAAGTTTTTTTTCTCCTTTTCTTCAATTTATCGTTTTTTTTCTTACGACACATAAAGAAGTACCTTTCTGGTGTTTGCTGTTAAAGTTTTTTGAGGAGAAATTCTATAATGAACATCCCTGAGGTACAAAAATGCGCCAGCACAAGCCGCTAGTCGGCAAATTCACAGAAAACCGCAAGCTCGAAGAAATCCACTCAGTAAGATCTATTACATTTGGATCTTATGTGCTTTAGTTTTCACTGATCCAGTTTACAGTCAAAAAAAAGTGAAATGTACCCCTCAAGATTGCACTAATGAACTGATTATTTGAAACTTGAACCCGCTAGTCGTTTCAAGAATGTAATAATGAATTGATTATTCGAATATTGAACTCGCTCGTTCGATCCAAGATTCCCCAAGAATACGGCTAATGGATTCCGTTTTCAAAAAATCAATTCACTATATTATTCTAGAAGACTAGTAGGTTTGAAACCTACTAGTCGCAACAGCGAATTGATTTTTCGAAAACGGAACCCCATTAGCCGTATTCTTGGATCGAGCGAGCAAGTTCAATATTCGAATAATCAATTCATTATTGCATTCCTGAATCGACTAGCGGGTTCAAGTTTCAAATAATCAGTTCATTCATGCAATCTTGAGGGGTACGCTTCACTTAGTTTGACTGTAATATGCGGTGTCGGAGATCAGGAGTGCCTCAGCAACAGAAGTCACAGAACAAAGAGCATTTTTCTCGACTCGAAATTCAGCTTTACATTGTACAGGATCCATGGTTTCAAGGTCAATTCTTCGTAGTGTTTATAGATAAGGGAAGCTAGGGTTCTTTAAAACGTTTTTCTTCAATAAAAGGACGAGTTCTTCATCGTCTATTGTTTCCTCGTTTTCAAGGTATTTTCGAAGTGGTATCATTTCTGAAAACTGGCGGGATTAAGTTGCCGTCGCAGTGTTGCTTAACATGCTTAGGCCAGTGAAACGCGACGCCGGTCTCGCCTCAGCTTTTACGCGGATGTGCCGTCCCTGTCGCCACCTCCCGTCGCGGTGCTTAAGGTCTCTGTTGTCAGCTTTCGAATCTCTTTACGATGGCCAATTCACATTATTACTTCAAGGTTACCCCAGTATAACAGTTGCTACGATTCATTGAAACACTTGAACGTGAAATCCATGTGAAAGTTAAGTGTCTTGCCCAACACAATGCCAATGTCTTCAAGCGATATACTATTAATAACATATCCCTCATGAATGAAGTTTTTAGTTTATAGGCTTGAGTCTATAGGCAAGCTGGAATGCAAAGGTGGGACCAGAAAATTCAATGCTGGGTTTCAACCCTGCAATAGACTAGCATCCCATCCAGTGGGGAGGAGTATTAGTTCTTGTAGCTTCATGCTATTGACACTGGGATAAGTTCCAGCATGGCAGTATAGACTTCAAGGCCAATGTAGACTTCACCTTCCTATGTCCCAACTAGAACAACAAAATATTCTCAACCTAGTACTTTCTTTTGTCAAAGTTAAAGAGAATGTTTGTCTGTAAAAAGGTAGCAGTTTCTAATAGGCTTTCTTGAAACTAACTAGACTGTTCACAGTCCCCTATCATTGCGTGAGGCTGTAGATGTTGATTGTTGAGTTCGACAGGCCACCATCTTGGTTTCTAGATGTGAGCAAAACTGGTGAGTACAAAATGCCAGTTGGTAAGGGTGGTGGGATTAATGGCATTGGGTGTGAAGTGGTGGAAAAAATAGGGAGACTGTAACAGCTTCACTCTGTCTTGTGTTCACGACATTAGTTGCACCATGATAATGATAATGATAATGTTTTATTCAGCTCATATTGTTGTTTACATTTGATTTTAAATTCTTAATAAGGTTTCAGTAGCATTTTTAGTATTTTTTTTCTTTTAGTTAGTTAGTAGGTTGCGAGCTGGGGAGCTAAGTGAACCAATAGGTTTTCTAGTTAGCTCCCCGTACAATTTAAGTTATGAAAAAAAGCAGGTAATTACAAGGTACTAATTACAACAATAAATAAAGGACTAAAATAAACACAGCAATAATTAAATGACTTACTAATTTACAAACTTAGCTAAGTGGAGAACTGGTTCCGTTTTTGTTCTGACAGGAGGTAACTTTGTATATACTTCGGAAATGCATATACACCTAAGTCTTTTAAAGAAGATGGAAGGTCTTTCCAGATATCAATTGCCATGTAAGAAACTGATTACTTTCCTGCATTAGTTTTAACTTCATATTTATAAAAATTCTGTTTAGCTGTATATCTCGTGTTATATTGTAACGTAGCCGAGGGCCAAGGCAAAGAGAAATGTGAACACAAACAGACTAGGATCTTCACAACACAAGGTTTATTTTCAACTCTCTCTACATAACCTAAGTCCGGTCCTAAATCTCAAATAACACAAAGGGGCTAAACAGAAGAAAACAAAGAGGTCCTATCACAGCTCATAAGAAAGCCTCTGTTGCGGTCTAACCACAGGAAATTTGGTACGAAACAAGAATACTTGAGTGTAAACACAGAAACCTTGCAATGATAAACATGTGTGACATTCGATACTGGTCACGAAATCCTAGCTTCGCTACAATATCTATGATTAAAACATAGATAGGACCCTGCGTGCGCTCTGATTGGTCAAAAATCTATGTTTTATCAGAGTATAAAACATAGAAAAAGCGCGTTTTATTGTTTTGCGCGCGTAAAATCTATATTTTAAAGCAAATGAAGAAGCCTAAGCTGTGTATTACACTGTGATAAAACACTCCGGTCATTTGAGAACACTCGAGAAATGTTGAAAACACTCGCCTGCGGTGCGTGTTTTCCACATTTCCCTTGTGTTCTCAAATGACCATCGTGTTTTATCACAGTGTAATACACGGCTTAGGCTTCTTTATTTCTTAAATATTTCTAGCATATTGAACTGCAAGAACAATTAAAATAACGGGGGGTTAATTGATCAACACATCCAAATAAACAAATAAGAAAGCCAATACTTAGGAAGCTAATAATATTTGCCAAAGGCAAAACGTTTAAGAAGTTCAGTCTAACTGGTAATCTTGCATTCGAACGGGGGGCTTGAGTGTTTTTTTTAGGGCGTTGCATAGCTGGAACAGGAACTGGTTTGGCACTTGGGGGTTGTCTGGACTCCATTGCAACAGACTGTGGTGACGTGGGGCTTGGGCTACAATTTGTGACTGGAGTTTTGGAAGCTCTGGGGAGGGCTCCGTCTCCTGAGAAGGGCTACCCTTGGACAACTAATCAGGAACATTTGGTCCACGATATGCCTTCAAACGGTCATGATGCACAACTTTGGGCTTTGACTTGGACCCCTTTTGGATGCGGTAGAGGACATCACTCATCCTTTTCATGACTAGAAAGGGACCATCGAAGTGTCGCATTAACTTGGGGCAGATACCTTTCTTCTTCTGGGGACTGTACAACCAAACTGCATCGCCCCGGTGGTATTGATGTTGATTTACAGGGCGGTGATCATAGTTCCTCTTCTGGCGGTCGCTACTCAACTTCAAATGCTGATGGGCAAACTGGTGGAACCGTTCCATTTGCTCACTTAATTTGGCAGTGTACTCTGTCGTACCGTTCGCACTAGGTTCCACTTGCCCGATAACCAAGTCGAGGGGAAGAAGAAGCTCACAACCCAACATCATTTCATTCGGTGAAAAGCCAGTAGACTCATGCACAGAGGAACGATATGCCATCATAAGGAGAGGTAGGTAAAGGTCCCAATCTTTTTGGTTTTCGTAAACAAACTTGGAAAGCATGGGCTCGAGGGTCCTGTTGAATCGCTCAACCATGCCGTCAGACTGTGGTTGTAAAGGCGTGGTCCTTGTCTTGTCGATTTCAAGGATACTGCACATCTCTTGAAACAACTTAGATTTGAAGTTCCGCCCCTGGTTGGTGTGAAGCTGCCTCGGTACTCCAAATCTTGAGATGAACTCACGAACGACGACGTTAGCCACAGTCACAGCCTCTTGGTTGGGCATGAGATAGGACTCTGTCTATTTTGTGAAGTAATCTGAGATAACGAGGATGTATTTGTTATCGCGATCAGTGGCTGGTAGGAGGCCCATGACATCAATCCTCTGCATTGGGGCTCCGACATTGTAAGTCTTCATTGGCGCTCGTGGAGTTTTACTTCGCTTCTTCCTAGAGGCACAGACATCACAACGAGTGCACCAGGATTCAACATCTTTTCGCAGACCACACCAGTAGAAACATGCCGTCACCCGCTGGGTCGTTTTCTTAAAGCCAAGGTGTCCCGCTGCAGGGCTATCATGAAGCTGTTTAAGGACGTCTGTCTTTAAACTGTCGGGGAGAACGAGCTTCGAACTAGTCTTGTCTCCTCTTTGACTCCCACTTCCTGAACAGCACACCATCTCTGACAGCTAACATGGACCACTGAGCCCAGTAACACTTGAACGTAGGACTCTCCCCACTGATAGTTTCCCAAAGCGGCGTTGTGCACTCTGTTCCTTTAGCCTGATGACGGCCCCAAACATGGCTCACCCAGCTGGGCTTCCCTTATCTCTTCGTTGGACAATGTCACCAGCCAAGAACTCGCACCGGTACTTCCATCCTGCCCTTTGGAAACAAGGTGTTTTGCAGCCCTCACAGCGGTTGCACAGTGATACTCTTCATAACTGGCTTTGTCCTTTCGCCATCATCTTTCTCTGGGTTTGGCTGGTTCAAGCATTCCTCTTTCTTCTCGCTGAGCTCACAATGCCTGCAGTTGTCACAGGGACGTCGCGAAAGACCATCTGCATTTCCATGGTTTCGTCCTTGGCAGTGCTCAACCTCCAGGTCATATATGCCGAGGATCTCAATCCACCTTGCCATCTGCCCTTCGAGATTCTTGAAGTTCATCAGCCACCTGAGTGCGCCATGGTCTGTCCGCACTTTAAAATGTCTCCTGTAAACGTAGTGGTGGAAATGCCTCACAGCTGTTACTAGCGCCAGCAATTCTTTTCTTGTCACACAGTACTGTCGTTCAGACTTTGTTAGGCTGCGGCTGAAGTAGGCAATAATTTTCTCTTCTTCTCCTTGTTTCTGTGACAATACAGCTCCGATGCCTGTGTTGCTGGCATCAGTGTCTAGGACGAAGGCGCCCTCTGAAGTAGGGTAAGCTAGCACTGGTGCCTGAGACAAGACTTGTTTGAGCCGTTGGAATGCGACGTGACATTCACTTGTCCACACAAAGGCTCTGCCATTTTCTGTGAGACGATGCAAGGGAGCCGCAATGCTACAGTATTGTGCAAAAGTAATGCAAATGAACTTCGTCGAAACTCCTGGCTTTCGGAGCTTTTCGAAGAAATTTCGCTCCACACGATATTTCCTTGACAAATCGCGACAGTTCGCTGCATTTTTGCGACACCTATTGTTTGGAACGGCCCGATCTTTCGAGCGATATTTCACAGTGCACGGTAGTTTGCTGCAATCTTTCGCGCGACAATTCGCTCCTTGTGAAAGTTCGTAGCGAACTTTCCTGGGAAGATTTGAGCGCTCTCGAGCAAAGTTCGCAGTGGAGGAAACATGAAACTTGCTTCTCGATTTTTCTGTTGCGCTGGCGTGAAACTTGGTGAAAGCGCGTTTCGTCATTCAAGTTGTAAATTAATTGATCAACTACTGTTAATAACTTACCTTTTTAGTCTCAAGAAGCACTTAAGAGTGGGCTTGATCCCAAAAGTAAGAAGCAAAACAAAACAATTTTTCCGGCTCACCCCAGTCCCCGTGAAGGTGGTGGTGTTTGTTACCATAGGAACACATTGTGAATAGCGAGCATCAACACACTTCAAGTACGGTTATTCGCTTTCAAGCACTTGTAATCATGCCGAAAGTCGGCAAGCTTTCGATTTCGCAAAAAAAAGGAATAATCACTCTTATTCCAAAAAAAGATACAAATAAGGTTTTTCTAGATAACTGGAGACCCATCTCCCTACTAAACATAGATTACAAAATTGCCTCCAAGGCAATCGCTGCCAGAATTACAAAAGTACCACCTAGCCTTATTCATGGAGACCAGACCGGTTACATTAAAGGCCGCTTTATTGGACAGTGATATTATTGAATGCACGGATGCGTTAGATATCTCAGGCATAGCATTGTTTCTAGACTTCAAAAAGGCTTTTGACAGTTTAGAATGGAACTTTATTACAAAGGCTCTAGATACTTTCGGCTTCGGCGCGCCTCTAATACAATGGGTTAAGACTTTTTACAAAAACATCCAAAGCTGCGTTATTAATAATGGCTATGCAATGCCGTTCTTCGAATTACAACGAGGCGTTAGACAGGTTTGTTCGCTTTCCGGTATACTCTTTGTAATTGCTGTTGAAATTTTAGCAAATTCAATAAGAGATGACCAGTCAATAATGGGTATAAATATTAAGGGAAAGGAGTATAAGCTTTCACAATATGCAGACGACACCTCCTGTTTCGTATGAGACATAGATTCAGTTGTAAAACTTTTTGAGAAATTAGAGGCGTTTAAAAGTTGTTCGGGATTGGAACTAAACAGATCAAAACAGAGGCAATGTGGTTGGGAAAAAACAATCAACAACCCACAAATCTCTTTGGCATTAACTGGCCCCTGAAGTGCGTGTGTCTGGGCGTTTGCTTCTCCCGTGACTTAGAAATATCTGTAAAAGATAATTTTGAAAAAAGATTGCTCGCTCTTGAAAAATGTCTTAACATCTGGTCATCAAGAGATCTCACACTTTACGAGAAAATAAACATTGTCAAAAATTTAGCTCTTTCAAAGATAGTTTTTATTGCCTCTGTTCTGAGTGTACCCAGTGCGTTTGTAGACCAAGTGAGTAAGCTTCTTTCTGGCTTCATATGGAAGCACAAGCTGCCTAAAATCAAACATTCCACAATGATTGGCAAGATTAAGGACGGCGGACTTAATATGCCTGACTTTAAAATTATAAATAAATCGTTGAAAGCAGGTTGGGTAAAACGGTTCCTCAGTCCTCAAACGCAGTCCTGGAAGAAATTACCCTTCGATCTATTACATCACGTGGGTGGCCCACTGCTGTTCGAATGTAATTTCTCTATAAAAACCTTACCTGAATTGTCCTTCCTTCCACTTTTTTACCGCGACGTCTTGAATGCTTGGGAAGAGATTATCAAGCACACTCCCACAACAAAGAAAGAAATAGAAAATGAGATCTTATGGAATAATCACTTTATCACAATAGGCGGAAAATCCATTTTTTATCGACAATGGTATAATGCCGGAGTAAAGACCCTATCAGATATCCTAGGCGAAGAAGGAAATTTCTTGTCCTTCCCCGAATTAAGGAACAAGTATAAAATAAAAACAAACTTTCCTGCGTTCTTTTGGCATTACAACTTCATGCCGCTTTAAATGTGTCTTTCTGAAATGGCTTACACCTCTGGATGTTGTAGCTTGAAGGCTCCTTTGGGCATTGCTTTCGGTAGCATCCAAAGCGTCTCGAGTAACTTCGGTTTTATTCGGTTTGAAAAAGGTGAGATATTTTGGAAGGAGACCTCAAAGAGACTTCAAAAGACTGGAACAATGCTACAATTAAGGGACCATGGGCGAACTGACTTGTGAATGTATCCTTTTGTTCGCGATGTGTGAATGATTATGAAGTAATCCGAAGTAATCATTGCAGACATTTTATAGATTTGGCTTCTTCGCAATGTATTTTCAAATTTTGTAAGCTTAAGCTTGTGTATTTTTGAATACAGATCATATCGAGAGCTTTAAAAAGAGATCTTGAACGAGTTGTTTGGTCACGGTTCCAATGCGTGGTGAATGCCCAGATCACGTAATGGATTTGAACTTTTCCTTGACCACAACTTTTTAATCAGACGCTTTCGAGGAGCTGTAAGGAGAGATTTAATGATGATTCTTTTATTTTGAAGCCGACTGAGTGCTCGATTCAAAGCCGCCGGCAAGTTTTATTCACAGCAGTGTCATGTTTCATGTTATCTGTTCCTCCCAGAATATGTATTTGATGACTTTTTTCTTTCTTTGCTCAATAAAGAAAGTTCAATTAAAATTCCTTGATTTGTATTTTTTTTAATAAAAACTCAGTGAGTTTTATCATTTTCCTTCATGTAGCCACGTTCCTGCGCGTAAGTGGAAATTCCGACAGCGGCGGCGTGTAACTTGTTATTAGTTTTACTATTTTTTTATATTTTTCCCAAAAAACTCAGCGCGTGTTTTAATTTTACTCCATGCAGCCACATTTAGCCCCGCTCGTAAGTGGAAATTTCGACAATCGTGGCGTGTAACTTGTTAAGTTTTTTATTTTACGATAAACAATCGAGGCTTTTTTTATCGTGTATATATTTGTTTTCGGTTTTGATTCGAGTGAGTGCACTTCAGTCAAAAAGATTTTACGCAGGGAATGTTAAAGCAAAGGCAACGAGAAACGAAAAAGGGTAAGCAAAGATCAGCAAATAAAAATGTTTAACACCAAAGTTGCATTAATTGCCACACGCAACAAGTTTTGTAACTGCTGCTTTGTACTAAGGTAAATATGCTCCGCGGTCATAAATTCAATTTGCGTGCTGCTCCTGTGTTTTGGAAAAAGAAACCCTCTCTTGATCGAAATGTTGACTCGGAAAGGCGATTATGTAGAATTTTCGACCTTTACTCTTTACCGCCTTCAAAAAATTGTTCACTCGAACACGATTCTTGTAACCAAAATTTCGCTGAGAGCGTAAATATTGACCGACGTGTCTGGTCGTTCGGTGGTAATTTACAAAAACCTCCCTTCGTCAATTAATAAAGATATCTGGTTCAAGTTTGAAATTGACAAGAATGGTGGCACCAGCTGTGGTAACACATTCTATGAATTTAAAATCAATCAAGCAGACATTATCGTAGTCCCTAGGGTTTTATTTCTTCTCTGTTAACAAAAGAAAAATATCTCACCAACATCAAAGAGCTTGCGCTCTTCGGAAACATGCGGTGTTGTCGGCAGAACATCGTTATGAATAAGTGATGAGTAAGAACAATAGCGTGAATATATGAATGCTCAATGACCCCAGAATTTGGGGTACACACTTAAAGCGGCGTGAAGTTGTCATGGGTTGTGCAACGGCATTCCAAAGCACTGGAAAGAAGCCCTCAACCGCGACCTTGAAATGAATTAGCTACTACAGGACAGTCTGCGACACACCCTTTAAATATTTCATTTTGGACCTGTCAACAAGCACGCTCACTTTACGTCTCCAAAACGTTCCAAAGACCTACTTCTAATGCTCGTCTAACTAAGGCCGGTTTTACTGATCAGAGCATCGAGGCATTATACATTCTCCCGTTTAAAGTCACCAAAAACAAAAAACTCTCGATGTTTCAATTCAAAATCAACCACCATATTCTTTACACTCACGACAAACTTTTTAGAGCTAAATTATCAAATGCTGGATGTCAATTGTGTGGTGAAAGACAGACCTTAGAGCATCTGTTCGTAGAATGTCGACACGTCCACTCTTTCTGGAACCTTTTTGCCTCTTGGTGGAACTCTTGTAACTTGCCGAAGGTTGCTCGACGAACAATGCTAAAATATATGCACATCACTCTGAGAAGTGATCTTTTTGCGCTGTCAACTTGTGCCTGATAGTAGCCCGTTACTACATCTATACTGCAGCCAAAGAAAGCGAATCTTACAGCATAATAGCGTTCAAAGTATTGTTAAAGAGCAAATTATCCACAGAATCACCAAGCATTCGAGCATCTGTGAACTTTTAGACACTCATGTTTTTGTTTGCTTGTTTTTTATTTTATTTATATATAATGATTGTTAGGTATAGGGAACAAAATAAAGTACAGTACTGTGAATAGTATTTGAAGTGTAAGTTAAGATAGTTTTGTAAATAGCAGTAGTAATGTAAGTAATGGTTGTATTGTAAGTATTGTTAGTATTGTAAGTATTGTAAGTACTGTTAGTAATGTTAGTATTGTAAGTACTGTTAGTGGTGTGAATAATGTTGATATTGTACGTAGTTAAATTAAAATTTAAAAAAAAAAAAAGTGCCACAGTACCGAAAAATGTTCGTTATAGCGGGGTCTTCATTGTAGCGAAGACCCCGTTATAACGAATTATCTGGTTAACAGCAAAAATATTCGTTATAGCTGGGTAACCAAGCTGGAGGGACCAAGCTGAACAATGAAATATACTCCACGCAAACAGTCTACAGACTTGCGGACGAACAGCTACATATAAATAAAGCAAAGCTTTGAAGGTCAAAGTTCACTATCTTGACCAATAGGAGTGTGTTTGGCTTATCAACCATTTGTATCATGCCATTTTCACGGACTGCGAGCGACAGGACAAAATATTCATTATAGCAGAGTAAATTGTGAGCGGGCATCTGGTTAATTATAGCAGGGTTTGTTTCCACATATTTTTTGCTGTAATTCTGCTGGGCTTTCATATGTTGTTCGTTGTAACAGGGTCTTCGTTATAGCGGGGTGCCACTGTATTTACTCTAGGCATCTCGTTATTATATAAAGGGCACTTTAGGCTATCTCGGCTTTTTTGAGCTCAGCTGCTATGTGTATGTGTTGTAAAACGTATTATTAAATTTTTAAAACATGGATC
>JAHPZR010054967.1:0-17722 GCA_019787425.1 Platygyra sinensis | reverse complement strand
GTTTGGGAGATTTACAGAGTTTTTACAGGGTTGTGACCATATTTACAATCTAATTTCAAGGTCAAAGGCAGTCCCGTCCAATATTTACAAGTTAATTACAGGTTAGAGGTAAATTTTTACAACCTTCGTACATGATCTTGGTTGTAGTCTCTTAAAAATTTACAGGATGTTTCTTACTTTTTACATCCTCTATTCGTAATATTTACAGTTTCTTTACAGTATCTTCTGCGATCCTGTAAAAAGGCATTTTAGCTGTAAAATGATGATTACAGTATTTTCCAGTTGATTTACATGTTATTTACAAATAAAAACTGAAATTTACAGTGCATGTAAATTTATCGTTTTTCCAGTGATATTGCTACTTGGCAGAAATTATGCCAGTTTGCTCGAATTATGCCAAAAATTATGCTAGCATAATCTATAAATGCCTACGAGCGAGAGCGGACAGTTTGACAGTTTGTTATCTTAAAAAAAAACATATGAACGCCAGTTTTTGATGCGTCTGTCCAGTTATTGATCATGAATTTCGTCATAACATTGTTATAGTCTGAGGATTCACTCGGCCATCGCCTCGTAGATCCACAGCTATTTTGACAATGTTAAAACGAAGTTCATGATCAACAACAGGACAGACGCATGGAAAACTGACGTCAATTTGTTTACTGTCAACACAACTTGGAATCCGTTGACCATTATCACGTGACCGTATCGCTGGCTCAACTATAGAAATCAAGTGTACCGCTGTACCGTGTAGTGATGGTTTTCGACTTGATCGTGCACTCATGTCAGATAAACTTATTTTAATTGAAGCAGGGTTGTTCGGAAGCCGGTTAACGCTAACCCAGGAGTAGCAATAAACTCAAGCATTTTTTTCCTTGTACACAACAGTTCTACCTTCTGTATACTTTGAGATTATTTCAATTCAAAGCAGCACAAACAATATAAACAGAAACGTCAACCCAAAGTTACATAACTCAAATCAAAATTGTCTCTTATCTTGGGCTAGCTTAATTAATGGAGCTTTAAACAACCCGGCCTAAGGACACGCCTCTAGGCTTTATTAGCTTGATCAATCTATTAACTTTTCGATTTTCATAGCAAACCTCTATGGCATAGGTCTCTATACTTCCGCTACACCCACCATTTTATATTCTGTCTCCATCCAAAGCTCTAAATAACGTGCATGTGGAAACCACCTACACTTTTTGTCTTAAATCTTTGCAAGGTTGTTCATATATAATTTATCTATGAGACCCCAGTTTTGTGACTAAATTCATTGAATGATTACTTGCATTACTATTTTATGCTGTGAGCTAAAGGGCAAAAAAGCAATTATAACAACTCTTTAGCAAGTAACAAATTCGTGCGGTTCTGCGTTCACAGCACAGCTAACTTGATAAATGAAAACATTTTCTGATCCTCTCCATTACTGCTAGTCTCATTCCATTGATCTTCCAACAGTAAAGAATCGGATTAAGACATGAATTAAACATAACGAGAGCGACTGTTAAATGCCAAACAAAGTCAATAGATGGCGGATACCTTTTGAGTACAGTAGTTAAAATTATCATAATACCATATGGAAGAAAACAGGCCACTAATGACACCTGGACCCATAGTACACTGGATACTGTCTTTCTGTATCGTGCTATATTCACTGGAGTTCTTCCCTCATTCGGTTGTTGATCTTGTTGAATATTGTGCTGTACTTGAGATTGATGATGGCGTAGCGTAAGATAGATTTTTGAGTAACAGAAGGTGGAGACTGCCACACAAATAAACAGTGCTATACAGGAGATGGCGTCATGAATTAGTTCGTTGAATGGATATGCTAGTGAGGCAGCACTGCTTAAAAGGCAAGACATAATTACAAAAATTCTCACTCGCCTTATAGTTACAATCTGTCTGTATCTAAGACCCAAAGACAAAGCGAGAAGTCTGTCCACACTTATTGCAGTTATAGTTTGGATCGAGACTCCGCTGAATGCTACGGCTGAGGTATTATAAATGATATCCAAATAGTAACAAAGGGACGTATTGTCTGGAGAAAGTAGAAATGCAATGTAGAAAGGCTCTGAAATGAGGCCCACACTAAGATCAGACCAAACAAGGCATTTTAATAACAGTTTTGACGACGGATGGAGAGACGACACCTTTGGAAGAGCAGCAACGATCAGAGCATTCCCAGAAACGCAGCGACTGATATAAGAATGTTTAATGTTAAAATAAACGTTTTTTCTTCGTCTACTAGCTCTTTGTAGCAAAAGGATTCTGCAAAAGTTGTTTCGTTTCCATCGTTTGTTAAATTGGCCATGAGTAACTGATAATTTCATAGATCTGTGAAAATACCCAGAGGTCTGTTAAAATACTCAGAATAGCAAGGAAGATGTTCTGGATTGATTGTTTTCCTTTACCGGTGGCTCGTTACAATGTTTTTGCCGTCCGTGGTAAAGAGTATTTCCTTTCACCTGAACTAAACAGCCACCTAAGGAATATAACCAAGAATAACATGATAAGTTGTTAGCAGCAAAGGGCCTATTTGGACCCGTCATCCTTGATCAATTATAACAATAATTCTGCTTTTCAACAAATAATATTAATATATTACCAAGGCTTCGTAGCAGCGCGAAGTGAGATATCGCTTTGATGAACCAAACGATGTTTTTGAAGTTCATATTTTTAACATGTTTTAGATGAAACATCATCCATCGTCAGTTTTACAATGAAAAATAAAATGAAATTGTGTAGCAAGTAGTCTAACAAAGTGAGATATTAACAAGAATAATTAAGGATGACGGCGAGAACAAAAAAAAAAACAAACAAACAAAAAGAATAAACTGACTATTTAAGCTAAGAAAACAAATTAGCATGAAAGCGATAAATTAATATGTTTCACTTGGGAATTTAAAGACGGCTGTTCCCAAAGGATATGCGTGGCTTCTTTAATTTTCAATTGAAAGCTTGTGGAAGCAGAATGGAGGATTTTAAAGCAATCTTCTGAACAAAGGGAGCGACAATTTTCACACCCTCAGTGCAAAAAAAGTAGAGTAAAGTAAAGGAAACTGAAGTTTCAGTACTGAGTAGAAAGTACTCGAAAGTATGAGTGAAAATAACTCATGTGTGAGTAAACCAACTCAATGTGTGAGTAAAATTCTCTCAAAATACAGAGTAAAAGCATTAAATCGCAGTGCATCCACAATGACACCTTATTTTGAGTAAAATGTCAACTTACTCAATGTTTGAGTAAACTGTACTCATTATATGAAGTAAAAGTCACTCAAGAAAATACCATCAACAATATACTTTATTTTGAGCAAATGCCACTCGGAAGGAAGAGTACATAAGACTTTCAAAAAAGGCAGTGCTAAATAAATTAATGTTTGTTAAGACAAAGCTTCCTATTAGTCTATAAAAAGACCATTCATCGACATAACTACGGTTGCCATTCATTGGGATAGAAAAAAAGTCCCTGGTACTTTTCCTGCCTGTTCACTGATCATGACGCGTTTACCAGCAAGGAAACGGGCTCTTTCACAAACCTAGTGGTTAACCAAAAGTAAAATCTCTTGACTTTTAGTTAGAAATATTAGATTTCCCCAACTTGATGCACAATTTCCTGACTTTTCCCTGGTCTTAGAAAAAAAAAATCCGTTTTTCAGTGAATGTGGCAACGTTTAATTAACGTCCGACACCCCTCAAACCAGCAAATATATGATTGAGTGTAATGATGGGTCAATTACTGAAGTGTTTGTGCCAAATTGGCTGATCAGATCATAAGATATTACCAAGTCATTCTTTTGAAGAGAAACTTTTGTAGTTAGTATAATAATACAATATGAAAGTTCTTAGACATACGTCCTTATTGTGAATCCTTTTACTGGTGTCATAATCAAATGAATTTGAGCATGTTTAATGACAATGGGAAACATCTACATGTACAATCATTCTAACATATATTACACAAATATATTGAATATACTGAATAAAATTGTCACAAGGCAGCCAATACGTTGAGAACATTATTCTAGGAATGTATAATCCCGGCAGTCCTGTGGTGAAAATGATACCCAGCAGTGGAACAACCCCTCATCCTAACCTGGTAAATCATAATTTTAATCACTTAGCTTAGACAATTGATCAATTTCATTAACTAAAGTTATGACAAAGGAAGGTAACTTCCTGCCATCATTAATCTGCAAAACACATTTTTTTGTAGATGTAAATAAAAGTTATTTAGGCATGCAGGGGAATTAAACATAACAACATAATATGACCCTAACAGCCCTAGTGTTGCCTCCACCAGACTGCTGGTAAATGAACAAATAATTTGTTTGTCAGCAGCCAGGTGGAATTGATTAGGAGAAGTTTCAAGGCTTCCTCCATGATGAGGAAAGGGAATGGGTGTTTCCTTGACATGGCCAACTCTCTAACTTCATTGCTAGTCAATTATTTCCTGTGGAAGAAAAAAAATTAATGCTCATTAGTGTCATAATTGTCAAAGATGTGCTATTAAAAATGAGATGACAGTATCGAAAAGTCCATGAAAGCCCCACACTTTGTTTTTTCTGATCTGTGTTTCCTTTGTTTTCCCTACAGAAACTTCAGAGGATAGGGGGGAGCGGAGTGGGGGGGGGGGGGGGAGGGAAGTCAAAACTCCAGCCTACAAATTCCTCAGACAAAAGGTACAATTCTTATTGTACCACTCAAACAATACCATCTATTAAAAATACCGATATACAGGATCAGGCTGGTTGTGCCTTTATCACATCTCTACCAAAACACAAAAAAAAAATTGTTCAAAAACACCCCCTCAGTTCGGGTATATAAGTCATACTCAAACATGTTCCAATGGTTGTGCGAAAATTAGTTTGAAGAGTGCTCATCCACTTAACTACAAGTATACACTAATTTTTTCCACTTTTCCAACTTGCAATGTCTACAATAAACGTGATGAGAACTGTATTTGTCAGACACGAGAAAGATTTTTTTTTTGACATTCTTCAACCTTACGTGGGGGAACAAAATGCTTTGAAGTAGTACCTTGACCATTTACCTGGAGGGCGTGAGTGCCTCAGTACTTTCCCTATTTTCGGCCGTCTGAAACAGGTATGTTGCTGCCAAAACAGAATATGGTTTTCTGCGCCCGAGTCCTCAAAAAATACTTATAACGACTGGTACACTTACATGGGAAAGTTAAGTTGGCATTAGTAAAACCTGTGGCCCTTGTCCAGTGGAGATATGTTTCAGGTTTGACCTTAATCTAGATGCACAGCAAAATTTCAATTAAGGCAGTCACGGAAGTGTCCCCTGGCTTCTTCTTCCCCAACTTTAAACATTCACTCGTTTCTCGGAATGACAGGGAGAATAAATCGTCACAAAGTGTCCCCAAATGCTGCCTCCTCGAGTAAGGATTAGCCAGCTGCATTTACCCTAAGATTAAAAATAACACTAACCTTTACCCTAAACTCAGTGTTAGAAAAATAGGTAGCAAAGACTTAGACTTAAATTCGCCGTGCATCTAATTAGGGTCAAATCTGGACATAAGTGTTGCAGTGGAAACATAAACATATCCAATGTCTTTGTACCATTTTCCCACTGCATTTAAAATCAATATATTTTTGTTAATATTTAACTACTTGATCCACATCTGGCATCTTTGTAACAATACTCAAGCAAACTCTGATTAAGTGCATCTACTTGCCACAGGCTTTAGACATTCCTTGCTAGTTCTTTCAGTGGATGATATTTATTGAAACGTAAAGACTTACAATCACCAACTCCAAAGGAATACATATCACCTCAAAAAAAGATTAACATAGGTCCCTTAATAATTTCTGGTGGCAATATGGAAATGTTATTTGTTATATCTATCTTATTCTTCACTGGGAAAGTTTTTTTTTTCCCTTGACTCGCAATTAAACTGCTTTGACAAAATCAATAAAGCTTTCGTGAAAAAAAAAAAAATAATAAAAAATAAAAAACATAGAAGAGCCTCTTACTATAACAACATTATCATTCTTGATACATGTCAGTATGAATTATTGTCTTGTCATGTAAATAGCAAAGGCTATCACGAAGCTGCATTATAATGTGAAAGCCAGCTTTCTAACCCTCAGATACTGTTATGTCCCCCCTCTCCTTTTTGGACAACACCTCTCAAGGTTACTGGTTTGAAGTCTTCACTTCCTTAAAAACTGGGGTGACAATGTAAAATGGTCTCGGTCATGCCATATATCAATGGCAATTTAAAATTAATGTACGGGGCAAAACGGGATTTTTGGTTAAGGCAAGGAAATACGCTTATCCAGACAACAACAGAAAACATCATTTCTTAACACCACTATTTCTGGCACTGTCAAGTGTAAGATTACACTTAAAGAGTTTTTGGTTAATCCAATGGGTAATGCAGTTTCAGAGTTAACCCTGTCCTCCTCTGTGGAAGATAAGAAACTGTTCCTCTCAATTGGTTTTATTTGTTGGAAATGATACCATTTTTCTCCTCTTTGAAAATTGGTAGGTATAAATTTATGTATATCTTCTTTAATAAGCAGCTTATTAGATAATAATCCACTCCAAAAGAGGTGCTGGTAAAAGGCGGTGAATGTACCCACCCTACACAACAACGGAAACTGCATCAGCATGATGTATACAGCCTTTATCCTGGCCTTAAAGTTCTACTGACAAGCGTATAAATACACTTCAATGAGATAATGGTAAAAAGCGGCAATAATTAGTACCACTTTACTCAATAGCTAATTTTCAGCACCTGTAAGAACAGGATTAGGCAGCCAAAACATTAAGAGATATGAGGCCCTTTATTTGGAATAACCAATTATGTTACCCTTGCTTCAAGATCAAAGGTCCTGAAGTACTTATTGTAATATTTTCAATTAATGAAGCTGTATCTGCTTTCATTGTTTGAGAGTACGTCATTACTGTCCAATGAAGAACATTTGTGAACAGATCCAAGAAATAAGATTTATGGCCCTCAATATTATGTTACTATTGTAATTAAGAATTGATTGCTAGCAGGGTACAGGCCCACTGCATGATGGTGACCATTGTCGTTCTCACAACAAGGTCAGCTAAAATTTCAATAACTTAACTCGCGTGGCCCATAATTGGGATCAGCGTTTCCAAAGCACCTTCTCTGTAAGGCATAGGAGTGACCTACCCAGTCTATCTCGTTTTCTGCGCCGAACGTAATAAAAATAAATGAACAATTTCTAACAATTACATACAAATCTACTTCATCACTGCGTCATCGGATAGCAATCAGAATTTGAAGTCATCACTTGGCCAACCAACGGGGGGACACTTTCCCCACTTTTTTTCTTGGCATAAATCTGTGATGCCTTGGACAATGAAAACTATACTGTATTCTGTGAATCTAACGTTGCCAAAAAAACCAAGATTAAGTCATTGTCATCTATCCGGGCAAAAAACGAGGCAATTATCTCGCCGATATATAATTACCCTAACAAAACTACTTACAACGGTCGAGCGAAAATAAGGACAAAAAAAAAATACACATTTCACCTTATACACTAAGATTACATAACAACCCCACTCCTATTCGGCGCCAAAACGCACCGTTTATGCAAATGAGTGCGCAAAACAGGCCTCCATTGATCGCACACGATTGGACAAAGCAATGTTCGTTTCAAAAATATGCCTAGGGATTTTTTCGTCGAGTCTAGAATCACCTCCTGCAGAGTGGGAATTTTCCCAATTTTAGTGTTTTTTTTTTTTAAACCAAAGGGTCATCGTTACCAGGATGATCTGAAAGGACCCAGAAGCGAGGGATTCGCGTGCGTGCAACAAGCCACATTAGCCGTGAAACAGATTCTCGGCAGGTGTCCGCCTTGGCTTTGTTGCGTGCTTTCTTGACTTTCTTGTGTGGGAACAAATAATTTACCCAGGGAGTGAACAAATGAAGTCAAAAAACCTATGACCTACACGACCTACTTGAATACTAACGCCCCGTAAAACAAAGCACGTGATAAAGTAATTAACCTCTTTTAATTTGTATTCGTCCCCACCTTTGGGGTAAACGCCACTTACCGGAGAACTTTTGAAACACGGAGGCTTCAAAAACCCGATTGTGTCTTGCTAGACAGGGGGTCCTGACCTCTGCTTTTGTTACCGTTGTGAACCATATTCTTTTTTCGACGTTAAAGGAAAAGGGACGTTAAAACTCAGCAGATGCGGATCAAAGCACCAAGAGCAACCGACAGCCACAATAAGCATCCAGCCAACAAATGGCGCTCAAATTAACTTTCTCCAAAATGGCACGTCGGTTTTTTTGCGCGCTCCTCATTTGCGACAGCTATTGGCTCACAGGATTCACGTCGATGTTCACTGAGCCGGTTACGGCGCGTGCAGTTACCATGGGGAACCGCTTTTCGTCGGAGTATCACGAAACACTCAGATTTTAAAAAAAATTATGGTCACGCAATGTTCTTAGGCAAACGCCCGAAGAAAGGAAGCGATGTATTTATCTTCTCCGGTTCATCGCTGTGGTGTCGATCAAACAGTGAAAAATTAACAAGGTTTAAAATAGCAGCCGACACTTTGATAAAATTTGCAGGTGAATTTTTTTACCGAAGAAAAAGAAGACACAGAGTCGCCATAATGTGTTCAAATTGAAGTCAGTTTTGTTTTGTTATCCACTCCGCGAACGCTGACAGCGGATTTTAAAAACCGGAGAAGGCAAATATCTCGAGATCTTTCTATTGACACGCTCTTGTAACCATAAAACAATTTAGGTGATAAGGTTGAGACGATGTTCACAATGTAAATCTTTTTTTTTTTTTTAATGTAAAAATCTTTTGCCTAAAAAAAAAAAAAAAAATCGAGAGGATCTGAAGTATTCCGGAGTCTGAGTTTTCGCGGCCTGAGGTCTGTGGTCTGAGTTTTCGGGGTTTCTCAATTTCGTGACACCCTTTTCTCGTGACTCTCGCGCCACAGTTTTCGATCTTTTCTCAAGCAAGTGATGGTAATCAACTGGAAGAGTGATCAATAATAATGTAATCGTCCACTTATGCGCTGAATTTCTTGGCCATTTCATTTATAGAAGCTTCTTGGAGACAACAAAATACATTCACAAGGTCAGGAACCGAACTTTTCGAATAACGTTTGCGGTGATTGCTGGTCAATTCATTTCAGAAAATTTTCATCGTTTAAATCACATTTAAGAAGAGAGCAGGGAAAGGAAAAACAGTAGGCCAGAACGTGCTGTACTTGGAGACGACGTTTTGGAAAATGAAGACAACGCCACTTTGTAGTGATGATGGGAGAGCGATTGAGATGAACAGGAAGAAGCAAAGGCCTACGTACACGAGCTTATTTGTTTCAGTCGAACCTCCCGTAAGTGGACCACCACAAATGTCGAGCCTCAGTGGTTCACTTACCGGGAGTGGGTTGGTCGCTTATGCAGAGCTTTAGACCATAGTGGGTCCAAACATTTTGCCTCAATCTAGAAGGTAGTGTTTTTAGTAGAAAATCAATTTTAAAGTCAAATTTCGAGGAAAAAATGCGGCTTTCTTCCCATTGGAGAAATTTCCGTTTCTTGTACTAGCAAAGGGATACGAGAATGTTAAAACACCTTGTTATCCATTTTTCACCCCAGTATTTCTAGTCAAACTTTTAGTGCTAAAAGTGGTCGCGGTCGCCTTACTACGAGAAGTGGTCGCTTACAAGAGGAACTCCCAAATATAGTGATTTGACTTGGAAACATTTTGGTATTTTGGAAAAACTGGTCGTTGACGTGAGATGGGTCGCTTACGAAAGAGGTGGTCGCAAACCAGATGTGTGATGTGACTGTATCTCTAAAACGTTGATGTAATGTCCCGTGTTTACTTCAGGGTATAAGAGGTAAAGGCCACTCTAAATCAATTCTGTGGCCACACCTGAGTACTTTCTACCTCAGTCATTACGAGTACAGAATTACTCTCCATGAAAATGTACTCAAAATCAAGGGAGTACTTTCTACTCATCAATTTGAGTTTAACATTTTACTCATTTTCTGGAGTAATCCATACTCGAAAAAACTGAGTAAAACTAAGCTAGTTACTCAAAGAGCGGAGTTAGTTTAACTCCATTTCACAAGAGGCGAATTTTTTACTTGTGCTGCCAAATGCGAGTTAATGATGTGGGGAACGATTGTCGGAAGGAGAGATGCTTTAAGATGCGAGTGGCCGATTTGTCTAGGGTGTCACCAAAAAACAGGCCACTGCAGCCTACTCATGAGAACTAATAAGTTGACTCCGCGGTCGTAAACCCGCAGGGCTATAGGATCCTGGGCCTCAAAACAGCTCTTGATTTTTAAACGGTCGTTGAACACCAACTTAATGTCTAGTGTCGCTGCCAAAATGAGCGGAATAACTTCGTAATCTCTGCGTTGTGTTGTTATCGGAAAAGGAACCGATGTACGGTCAAATAAGAAAATAGAAAACATGTACCGTGTTTCTATACGAGTTATATACAAAACACGAGTGGAAGTTTGGGGAGAACGAGAAATGCTGTGGGAACCGAGCCGCAGCAGGCGAGTGTTTCCACAGCCTCTTTCGAGGTTTCCCAAAACTTTCACGAGTGTTTGTATAACTCGATAGAAAACAGACGTAACATGTTTTCTACTTTCTTTTAGAAAAACACCACGACGAGAAAAAGGAAAAACATACTTGTTAACTTTGGATATCAAAATGTAAATTCCTGTGCTCGCATCCATCACTACGTCAGCAGCGCGCGCGCTAGTTTTCTGTGTCTCCCATCGAGTTATACAAACACCGATTTTTTCAACCAAACAGCAGGCGTGCCGTGCTTCTTAGGACTGTTTTCTAATTTAACACAAACTAGTAATAGTGCTCACTAAATCCTGCCTCCGCTTCTATTTGATCCGTCAGGGTATAAAATGCTTATAAAAATTCGACTGTGTAGAAAGAAAAGTATATTTATTGTATTTGTGAGACCCTGCAATTTATATATTTTATTGAATACTATATCACTCATACTGTTCAAGTGGACTCAGGCATCTTATCTTAAATATGATCCAAAGGAAGTCAAACTAGGTAAACTAATGCCGTGTTTACACTCAAGTGCGTTTACCAAGGTAAAGATTAATTGACTCAGCCCTGGTACATTTTGTAACAGTGTTTATACTGGCTTGAATAAGTCAGGTTTATTGATGACTTTGAACCCACAAGTTTGACAGGGAAGATTTGTGCTGCTGAATTTTGGTTGGAATGGATACCTAAAAGAAGTGCTGAGCTTTGACTTTGTGAAAGACAAGGAATTATTTTTGTGAACCCAACCATGTTTTGCACCATAATGCATAAGAACCGAAGCTTACATGAACAATGTAATTAATTAATTAATTAAGGAATTAAGGAGTGAAGAAGAAGTAAGTTTCTCATTTTCACTCAGAAAATATTTGGAATGAATAATAAAACAACATATTATTGAATTAGGCTTTCATACAATATACATATCTTGGCGTGTGTTATACACATTGGCCAATAACCTCCTCCTTGATCTGCATAGTTCATCAGACATGTATCATACTCAGCCTAATCCAATAAAAGATAAAAGTTCATTTCTAGGTCCCGAAGCCCTACATGTATTCCTTTAGATGCCAAAACTTGGGAGTCATCTGGTTTATGTAAAAAAGGGTTAACTACATGTAGGTGGAAAATGAAGCAAGCCTGTTTCTGCCACAGTTCATTATATTTTTTAATTTGGCATAAATGGAATTAGATTTTTTTTTTTAACAAACAAAAAGCATGTTTGCTAATCACTGGTACATGATTAGTTATTGTACAAAATGTATGTACAAAGTCTGACAAGGGGTGTCCAGTCTAGTGCATGTCACGTTTAGCAATCCTTGTTGGGGCAAAGGAAGATCTTTGTTTTGTCTTGGTTTGTATGTTTTTCCTCTTTATTAATTTGAGTTCATTGTCGCTTAATAACTTATTTGTTTAAGTGGGAAGGATCAGGTGCACTAAAAATTTGTCAAGGAACAACACAATGAGAGCAAGACAAATGTAGCACTGTGCCAGCAAATTCTCGACAATAAGGATGTAAAGAGAATTTACATTTTGATAATCAAAGTTAACAAGTTGTTTTCCTTTTTTCCGTCGCGGTGTTTCCTAAAAGAAACAGAAAACATGTACTCTGTGTTTCTATCGAGTTCTAGAAACACTCATGGAAGTTTGCATTGGGAGAACTCAAAAAAGCTATGGAAACACTCGTCTGCAGATCGTGTTCCCACAGTGTTTCTTGTTCTCCCAAACTTCCACTCGTGTTTCTATAACTAGATAGAAACAAGGTACATGTTTTCTACTTTTTAAATATCAAAGTTTGCAAGTTAGTCAGTCAATATCATTAAATTATTATTCAAATTTCATACACTGTACGAATTCCGATTTTCTGATTGGTTGATTTGTGCCACGTGACACTGGGTTATGACGAAACAACTGCCTTGACGTCATTATCGTGGTGTAATAGCCGTGGTGTAAATTCTATACACCACTGTCATTACACCATGGCTTCGGCTGACTCAAAGTTCGACGATTTTTGCCCGCAGTGTATTCAATTTGAATGATAAAAATGTTAACGCACTCATTGCTCGTGAATTATCGGGATTCACCTGCACTCGTTCACTAACAATGAACTCGAAATTTTCAATACCGCACTCGGCGGCCTCGTGCGGTATTGACATTTCTCGTTCATTGTTAGTGAACTCGTGCAGGTAAATCCCGATAATTCACTCGCTGAGTGCGTTAACCTGTAAAATATTTCATAAGTTATCACTCAACTCAACATTTTTGGCTTGTAGCTTGTTTAAAGTTAGAAATGAAATTCAAGTTGAAATGCTGTCAAACCTAGTTTGACTCTTGTAATTTCCTGTATTGAAATTATTGCTCTTGATTCACTGCTTGTGAATTAATTAAATTAATAGTTGTAGAGAATAAGAAAATTAACTGTGACTTGCTGTTGTCAAAAACCTTAAATCTTGTTCATTTCATGTTGTTGTTATGTAGGAATAACTGCATGGGAAGAAAGTAGACTCAAATACATGGCTCCATGCGAGCTTGATAATTTTTCCTCATTACACTGGTTCATATTACATTCGCCTTGCATCCAATTACATGTAGCTGTTCTGATTGTTGACACGTCAGTGGCTGTTCAAACATACATGTCCCGCTTTTTACTATGTAACTGCTTCTATTATATGAACAAGCCTTATTCAGTGGGATGTTCATTTTATCACTATAATTATTGTTCTATAATAATTATCAGCATGGCATGCTAACAAGTGCTCCCTGTTTACATGTAGAAATCAAATCCGAGTTCCAAGAGGAAGCAGGCAGAACAGTCCACTACCCACAAGGAAAGAGTATGTCTATTTCTTATTTGAAAAGTTGTGGTCTTTTACAGCTTGTTTGTAGCCTGCAGTCAAGTCATACAGTAAAACCTGAAATACATGTAGAGGATGCTCTAATGTAAATAATAAAAACTCACCCATGAAGGATTTGTGTGTGCTAACTCAGTAATTGTACACCTATATGTACCTGTACGAGCTCAGTGTCCAGTTATGGACATTCACATGTATTGTGTCTTAACTATGGCCATGCAAATTAAAACTTGTTTTAGTCAATAACCGCTTTTGTCATGCTGTTGATTTTTCAAAGGTATAAATTTGTTGGTGCCAATCTTGATCACTATCAAGTGAAGTACATGAAGTGCTGCGACAACACATGTTCATCTTCTCTTGGTATGAAATAAAATTATGTTGATACATGTACACGTACAGTGTACTCCAATACGTTTTGTTTGCCATCTTGAATCATAGAAGCTCATATTGATGTTGGCCATATGGGATTGTTTGCTTTTTCATTTGTTTTCCTATCACAATAGAGAACTTGAACTAAGCAATATTTTAGGCAGCGGTTAGCAAACTTTGAAGATGGGACATTTTTTTAGTGTATTAAGGCCTAGTCAAACGGCCCATGATAGTCGATAGGGACTTTAAGATCCGAGACGCGACAGCTTCTAGAACGCGGTGGTTGAAAAAGAACTGGGTCTAGAACGCCGTTGTTTGCGCGGGGAAAAGTAAAGTTAAGATCCCCGAATCGATGCAAGACGACGCGGCTGCGAAACGCTGTTTATCAGTGTGATTCTTCGGCATTTATTTCGCAGAAAGAACCAAGGTATTATTTAAGAAAGTCCAAGAAATGTCTGTTTGTGTCTAAGAGAAGAGATCGTAGACAACAACAAAAACAAACCTTAATTTCACCTCGAATTTAAAATAGCAAAAGAAATGTTAATGTCTCCGAGAAAATAAATAAAACAAATGAGGTAGGTATGGAGTAATAAAATAAATACATAATTAAGTATATATACAATTCGATAATTGCTACAACAGGATAAAATTTACAGGACTATTTACAAAAGGGACAGCAGTTAAATTCGCTTATCAAGTTCTGTTTTACGATTCGAAGCATACAGGCCGAGCAATCTTCCTTTTCCTCACTCGGCGTATGAAAAGTTCTCCCTCGCGAATTAAGACCCAGCCGAATGTAAAGCCGATTTCCGAGTGGAAAACAGGGAAATTCCGTTGCTTCTTGACGCAGTAAGAGTACGAATGGCTTCATGGTCATATGTCCAAAACACTACTGCACTAAAAGGAAGGTATAAAAACACACAAAGTTTAATAAAATCGAATTAGATAATTCAAGCTTGAATAAGTTAGTTTAGCGGCAGGTGAACGCAATAAACCGAGAAATGCAACGGGACAAGATACGAGGAAAATATACAGAAGACACCTGCATTCACTATTTGCAGTTGTAGCTCGTGACTTACTTGCAAGCCTTGCTCGAAGGCACTGCCATTCTATAAGCTTCGTACACGTGAAAGAAATTTTAAAAAAATCAAAATCCTTCCATCTCTGCGATCAAAAATGTCGCCAGAAATTACGTCCAATGATCCTAGGTAGCTAATTTTTCACATTTAGAGGAATATATCATCATTTAATTAAAGCACTGGAAGGAATATACTCACGTTTTGTACAGATCGTCAAAATTGCCAAACCCACGTTTTCGACACGACGTGATGCAATCAGGACGAAGGCGTGAGCATGCACAATATGTCGCCTCTTTGAAAATTTACTTCCGGCCGCGTCTTACAGCGGTCGCGTCTCGGATCTTAAAGTCCCTGATGATAGTTGAGTGCGCGCTTCCGTTTGACCACCAACTATCATGCACTATCATTGACTATCATCGACTATCATTCAGTTTGAGCTTGTTCAAATTCTTCATGGTAGTCGATGATAGTTTTTCTCGTTTGAACATGCGTATGATAGTTCATGATAGTTTTTCGGTCAGCTGTTTTGGTAATCACTGGCCCGATAGCGGTTAGAAAACATGCTGCCACCCTCTTCCATCGTGAAAAGTTCATACTTTTACAAGTTTGTTTAAGGGACGCCATTTAGTATTCACATTTTTACTTGGAAAGAGCTTGGAACCCACTGATCTCGTGACTTTGCTTGCACGACTGCTAGTGAACTATCGTCAACTATCACGATTTTTTTGGCCGTTTGACCATGTGAATGATAGTTGATGATAGTTTATGATAGTAAGGGGAGAATCAACTATCATCGACTATCACGCTGCGTTGACCAGGGCTTTAAGTATCGCACTATATTGTTCATGTATATTGATATTCATATTGTTGAAAGAAATAAAATCACCTTAATTTACCAATGCATTAGTGTAGTGTTGCAACCCTGCTATCACGTATAAGTGGAGTTCAGTTAAGCCACGTTTAACAGTGGCTTCTTCATCTAATTCATAGAGGCGTCAGCTTAATAAGGTTTTTTCTTTAAACAGCAATATTATGTATTTCAGGTTTTACTGTATGTATATTGTCCACACAATATGGTGTCTGCTTAAAACAGGTTTGACTGTTCATCAAAATTTATTATTTTTTAACTCTGTTTGGCAGGATTCAGCTGAGAAGTCCACCAAGAGACTTACATGTAAGAAGACTATTAAAGTAACCCTTTAACCCTTAATAAAGAAAATATTGTGCAAAAGAAAGAATGAGAATGAAGTAATAACCCATGACAATTTAATCACTGTAGCTAAAGAGTCATCTGATGGGGAAAATGAGTATTGTTTTAGCAAACAAATTGTATTTATAATTGTATAGCATTGTTTTTGATCTTGCATTGATTGCTGTCATTCATAGTGATGAAAAAATTAATTTACAGACATTTTAAATAAAACCTTGTAATTAAAAGCGAAGCATTTAAATAAATTTTAGCAAATGAATTGTATTTGTAATTGCAGCATTGTTTTTGATGTTCTATTGATTATTGTTATTAATGGTGATAAAAAAAAATTATAGAGACAGAATTTTAACAAAACCTTGCAATTGAAAGCAAAGGCGTGAAATTAACAAATTGACGTCAGTTTTTTATGCGTCTGTCCTGTTATTGATCATGAATTTCGTCATCACATTGTCAAAGTAGCTGTGGATCCACGAGGCGATAGCCGAGTGGATCCGCAGACTACTTTGACAATGTGATGACGAAATTCAAGATCAATAACAGGACAGACGCATTAAAAACTGACATCAATTCGTTTTTTACAATAACAAATTGTCGAATTGCCGGCTCTCGCTCGCTGACACGTTACATGAATTTTAAATTTATGTGTATGTCCGCATATGGACAATAAAAATTAGCCAATGAGCGCGCGTGAATTTCTGCAGTTATCATAAAAATAATGTTTGATCAATTACTGCTGTCAAATGCTTCTTGTGATTTATGGGGTCAAATTGCACTCTCTTTTAAGATTTAACCAGGCCCCTTTTAGATTTACAGTGTTTTAACAGTGATGAGCCAGGCCCGTTTCTTTGATTCACAGGATTTTCAGGGTCAAGTCAGGCCCACTTTTTCGATTTACAGGGTGTTTACAGAATCGATCGAGCCAGTTCCCGTTTTTTTTTTAATTTACAGGGTCTTTACAGTGTTAAGATAGGCCCCCTTTTTGGATTTACAAGGTTTTTACAGAGCAAACCCAGGCCCCCTTTATTGATTTACAGGGTTTTTACAGAGTCGAGCCAGGCCCCCTTTTTGGATTTACAGGGATTTTACAGAGTAAAACTAGGCCCCCTTTATTGATTTACAGGGTTTTTACAGGGTCAAGCCAGGCCCCCTTTTCTGATTTACAGGGTTTTTACAGAGTCAAACCAGGCCCCCTTTTTGGATATACGGTGTTTTTACAGAGTCAAGCCAGGCCCCCTTTTTCGATTTACAGGGTTTTTACAGAGTCAAGCCAGGCCCCCATTTTGGATTTACAGGGTTTTTACGGAGTCAAACCAGGCCCCCTTTTTGGATTTACAGTGTTTTTACAGAGTTAAGCCAGGCCCCCTTTTTCGATTTACAGGGTTTTTACAGAGTCAATTCAGGCCCCCTTTTTGGATTTACAGTGTTTTTACAGAGTTAAGCCAGGCCCCTTTTTCGATTTACAGGGTTTTTACAGAGTCAATTCAGGCCCCCTTTTTTCATTTACAGGGGTTTTACAGAGTAAAACCAGACCTCCTTTATTGATTTACAGGGTTTTTACAGGGTGAAATCAGGTCCACGTTTTCGATTTACAGAGCTTTTACAGGGTCAAAATAGGCCACCCTCTGCGATTTACAGGGTTTTACATGGTCC
>JAHPZR010054966.1:5000-21264 GCA_019787425.1 Platygyra sinensis | reverse complement strand
ACCGTTTTAAAAATCTCCAAGCAAAAAAATTGAACTCGGGAGTATCAGGACGTTTGTGTTGTGTGATCGTCTGGATGATGGTTGTACTTAAAGGAACTATTGTTAGTGACTGACAATGTCTTCCGCTCAGATCAATTCGGCACAAACAACAGTTCTTCACTAAACTACATGCACGCTCGCCAAGACATTCACACTACAGTTTAAGATCTCCAAATCGTATGTCACTTTTATGACAGAAAGTGACATCTTCTACGGGTTTCTTTTCCGACAGCAACCATGCTGGACTACCCAGGAGTGGTGAGAAAGTTTGGTACCGGTGCAACCCACGCCATCGCTTGTAATTCAGATCAAGAGGTAGGCGGTATTTCCAAGATTGACAATAATATTGTTAATTCTTACGCAGTTCGGTGTTTAGACCAATTCCGTGTGTCTTATGTCAGGTTTTAATTTCGTTCCAGCTAACAGCTTAAAACTTGTACGTTGATAACCGTAGAATGACGCTTGTCTTAGTTGTGCTGGCGAATACGTACATCAAACACAAAGTCTACAGTCTCCCCAGTCCTGCCTCGATTGCTTCGCTCATTCTTCTTTTTCGCGATCACAGAATTTTTTTTCCATCCTCGCCGTGAGCCCGTTCGCAGACTACTGTTTGGATGTCTAATGTCAATAAGCATAGATTTAACGATTTTACTTCAATCTCCGTTTTCTCCTTACTTTTTAGTTTCGATTTAGAAGATATATCAAACACTCGAGACAGTGTTTCATCACATTTCCAAACATCTCGAATTTCGTCAGAAATACTCCGCCGCGCCGGTTGCAACGCAACTCTCTTCTCAAATTAACAAATTGACGTCAGCTTTTCATACGTCTGTCCTGTTATTGATTACGAATTTCGTCATAACATTGTCAAAGTAGCTGTGGATCCAAAAGGCGATAGCCGAGTGGATCCGCAGAAGAACTCTTATCCGTGGAAGAACACTTGTTGAAAAATTGTTACAAAGAAAAATCGCCATTTTTTTAAATTTGTTTTTCTTGTTTCAGGTTGTTTCTAATGCATTAAGACTCATGGAATCTTCTGATATTGTGTGGGCTCATCTTCACGAAGTTGAAATGTTCTCAAGAGGTTTGTTTCGTTTGGCGCCATTTTCGAGTTGCGTTAATTTACTTCCGTTTCAAAACGAGTCTTGGTTCACAACCTTTCATATTGAAATAAGTTTTTCTTGCACTTTCAGTGTCTTGGAAGTCAAATTCATTTCCATATAATTATTAGGGACGTTCTCGCGAAAATTTTCTAGATGATAACTTACTTGTGTCAGAAATGAAAAAAGGGGGGGTCACCGACTTTGAGCGATTAAGCCTGTGGAAAACTACCCTGATTTAGAAAAATTGGCGCTCGCAATTCAGCATCGTCGAGGGGGTTTATAGTTAAAAATATCGAAGGCGAATCAACAGAGGAAAAAGACCTTAATCATATATTGTAGGAAAGGGTCTGTTGCGTAAATAATTCCAAATGTTACCAACGTTTTCACAAAACTTAACGCTTCAAGAGGCATTTGAAATCGTCGACCAGAAAAACGAACAGCGAAAAATAACGGAATTCGATGGTGTATTTTGCAAAAACAGCAAACTTCTAGTCGATAGATTTTCGTCAATTTTTGCGCTTAACTTAGAAAATCGGTAGAGAAAATGATCCATCAAAAGAAAAATAGGGGTCAGCTAATGTCCGAGGTAGTTAAATCCTGAAAAAGCTATAGCAACGTCCATCTGCCCTATCATTGTTTATTTTTATTACTTATTGCGCACTCTCATGCAAGACGTGGCGTGTGAGTTTGCGTGCGTAGTAAGGATGCGCAGAAACAATTAACGTGAACGACCTTATAAGGGTTGTACATCATGACTCGTTTTGAAAAAGAGGTAAAGAGCAACTCGGAATTGATTTATTACCAGTTCTCTTTTTCGAACGCCACGCTGTACTTGTGACTAGACCACTTGTTCATGTAAATGATGTAAACTGGAACAGATTTTCTGTTGTATGTGTGGTTATTTGTTGATATTTAGCCCTTGCCTTGACTTTTATTGTGATCTTATTTGTCTAGATGAACAGTCTAGCCTTGAAGAAGATAAACGGCGAAATTTCACGGTATGCCTTTGAACGTTTACTACGGTGAGTCTTGTTGTATAACTACAACAGCTCTCATCGTAAATTAGATTAAGACAGATGTAAGACAGTGCTACCGATTAAACGAAGGACTTGCAATAAACAGAAAGGAGGAACTGTAATACGGCGGAGTTTACGAAGTTTTGCCAAATACTCGCTATGAAAGTTAATGTTACCGAAGAGATTACTTCTATGGAATAGCCCTTTTCACGGTTAGCTTTTCTCATTTGCATTACAATGAATTCTAGCATGTATGTGAGGCAATTTCGGGCTACTTTGCAGTTTTAGCCCGAAATTGCCTCGCATCCACGTTGGATTACATTGTAATGCAAATGAGAAAAATTAACCGTGAAATGGGCTATTGAATAACAAAACCATAGCTTCAATACAAACAAAATTAATAAGGCTCCATGTGTAGTACGTCGGAGAAATTTGAAAACGGAACTTTCACTCTGAAAACGCATCAAATGTTTTCCGTTCACACTACGCTGGAGGAATTTAAAAACGCAACAGTCACCGGCCATTTTAGATTTGTGTTTGAAGAAAACTCGGTCAGGGAAATCACGTGATTATTGTGACGTCATCGTTTCCGAAAAGCTTCGTTTTAAAAATGTTTTCCGTCCACCGAAAGAGGCAGAGCCGGCGTTTTCAATTACCACGGTTTGAAGAGCGTTTCTGAAAAGCTCCGTTTTTGTGACGTATTAGTGTGGACGGTAAGCCTAAACGGAGAAATAAAGCTGCATTTTCAAATTCCTCTGGTTTGAAGAGCGTTTTTGAAAAGCTTCGTTTTCGTGTCTGATTAGTGTGGACGGTAGGCCTAACCATAGAATTAAAGCTGCGTGTTCATATTTCTTCGGTGTCGTCTGGACGGGGCTGTAAGTCTCCCAGGAATCTTAGTTAAAGAGGACACTCAAATGAAATTAACTTTGAAAACTGTTCAGCCTAACAGTTTTTCGAAAACTCATGTCGCAAAGTTCTTGTTTTAATCTTTTTCAATTTTTGTATATCTGTTTGTATCTGTTGTGTTATTTGGATGTTCCTTCACTGTTTTGAGTAATCATTTTTATATTTCGCTCAATTTGGTGGCCATTTTTGTACGTCTAAATATTGCTTAAAACCCTGACACGGTTTTTTTAAACAACAACCTTTTTGTTCGAAAGGATGTGCTTCTATCAGTGGACCAGAGCATCAAGCAAATCCACGATGCAGTACCGAGTAATAGCTTGATGCTGGTTTTATTTGGTTGCAGTGATCTTTCACTCGTCAAAAGGTAAGTGATATTAATTTTTTTTTACTGTGGTTCCTGAGAAATTAGTGTTGCAGCTTTGAACTGCACTTGAGATATCCTAGTGCAGGGTGTAACACAGTTAAAACTCGCGTGTAAAAACCTAGTGGATTAAGAACCTGCTGGCCTAAATTTGTCATTGTTTAAAATTAAAATTAAAACTAAAAAAATTAAGAACCTGTCTAGCCAAGCAGGATTAAGCAGGATCTTAAATGTGAGTTGCAGTTAAATTATGAACTCTTGTTTTAATGACAACGCTACATTCTGTAACCAGTTGTGTTAGGCTTATCATGATACAGTGGTGAAAGGGAATCTTTATCATTTAAACAACAGTGAAATACGTGGTATCAAATTGATAAAAAAGACGTATGAAAATGTGCTCACCCGCGTTTTCTATAGACTAGATGCACTTCTTTTTATGCTTGTGTCGCCATTGGAAGCCAGGCCTTACAATTGTTGATGGCATGGGCTTGTCCAGAATACATTTTATTTTCCCTAGCTTACTTGAATATTGCAACAGGTTTATCGAACAAGTCACCGCTCGGTCAAATTGTTTCAGTGCAGTATGAGCGAGGCGTGTCCATCAGCGAACTGCTGTCAAATTGTTTTAGCCAGTGGCGGCGGATCCAGACCTGGAGCTAAGAGGGAGGGAGGGGAGGGGGGGGAGCTTTTCTCCCTTCTGTCATTTCTTCGTTTTCTACCCAAAATAAGGGGGCGCCGGGCCCCCGGGCCCCTCCCCTAGATTAGCCACTGTTAGCTGCGCTGAGAACGTTCTTGGAAATGTTGGTAAATTAATCAAGAGCTAAATAACTGTCGTTGCTGTATTAATTTCAGACTTCAGAGACAGATGAAAGAAAATACACCCGAACTAAAGGAAGCCGTGAAGACTGCCAAAAAGGGAATTTGTTTTCTGAAAGTTACGTAGCAGTTTCTTTTATTCACGATTGGCAACTGATAATCAATCTGAAGGGAAGTGAAGTGTCTCTCTGTATAAAGACGATAACGACCGCCCCCAAGAACACAGAACCTTGGAATACATGAACATGGAAGGCTAGTGACGACAAGGAAAGAAAAACAAGAAAAATTATTGTGGCTTCCAATGACTAGGATTGGATCGTTCGACTATTGTCGAAATGACAGCACTGTGTTCAAACTACACGAAATTTCAACTAGAAACGAGAAATAGAAGACTCATCCGCCTTTTGACTTTGATTTTACATTTGAGATTTCATGTAAATGATCTTATTTGAAGATATGTCAGTGGAATTTGATAAAAACCAAATGAAAGTAACATGAAATAATTTTCTTGGAATTTTGTGAACTGGTTTTTTTTCTTGAAGCTCAGTGAGGTTTGAACAGAGATGAACGAGCATTCCAATAAAACAACTGGTGCTAAAAGAAGCTGACAGTGATTTTTTCTGCACTGCAGTGGTCAAAGTTTTGCCTAGTTCCCGTACGGCTTTCTCCCAGGCCTTCGCGGTCAATTGATTTCGGTGACGTATCTCAGACCATGTGACCCGAGACAAATGACCGAGGCGTAATATTGAGGCTTAGGAACTAGGTAAGTCAATGTTCAAGGGTTGACTGAATCTTGGAATTTAATCAAACCTCGTTGCTAAGCAAAGCAACGTGTTAGACTGCTGAACAAACCGTGTTGCGAGCTCAGCAAGATGTCGGACACAGGATCTATGACTGTACCTATTAAATGCCTTCTATTCCTGAACCAACCTCGTTCTAGAGTACTCTCTCGCAAGGTGGTTCCTGCAACAACCACATGTAGCCCCGGGACTTACAAACCTTGTCCTCATTTCTGTTGTTACGCAACTCGTCTTAAAGGTGAGCGTTGCGTGACGGGTCAAATCACAGTTTTAACTGGCATTATTTTAAAAAATAATGCCAGACTCTGTGTTGCGTGACATGCTTAGCACTACAGATAAACTTATGAAAGAAGACTTCACCCACAAATTATGTGAAACGAAACAAAAATAGAATCGCTTGACAGCGTACGCGGTAATAAAATTTCAAAATTCCTTGAAACTGACTTACAATCGAGTACGCGAGATTGGTGAGTAATGTTCACAAAGTGAAGTAAATATTCTGCCAAATTTTGTCTCTCGATTGTGCTAGAACGATAGTCACTGAAAATGAACGCCAACGTAATCTCGATGATTTTGATCTTTTCCATAAATTGTTAATGAAAAAATGTCTGAAAGGAAACCTTTCTAAAAATAGCAAGATACATTTAAAGCTTCCAACTGGATTGTCAGCCACTAGCCTCAGCTAGTCATAAATGCAATGTAGTAAAACAATATATTGTCTTTTTCCCCTTTTACGGATATGGATTTTGAAACCACCCTAAAAATTATAATATCCTCGAGCTGATTAAATGACGTTGTTTTGTCGACTTTTTATAAGCCTACCAATGGATATGTGAAGATTTTGCTGCCTTATTTTAAGTGAACGACTTAGCTGCGATGACGTAAAGCGGCTTAGATAAAAGCAGGGAGATACTCCGTGAGGTTTGCGGTCAGTCATCTGAAGGCCAAGGATAGCAAAGTCTATGTATCATTGGCTGCTAGTTTTCCCACGTTGCAATCGTGCATATTTCAAGACAAGTTTTATTTTAAATTCAACATTCAGTGGTTTGTAGGTCCACACATAAGTATCTTAGCCGAAAGGAAAAACATCTTGGAATTTCCCTCTTAGTTCTAGCTTTTAGAGTTCAAATGACGCGGTGAGAGAGCAAATTATTGATAGATATCCAAGAAAAAGCCTTAACCCTTTGGGGGGATGAATCTAAAAGCACTGTAAAAAGAAATTTTTGCTTGTTTAGATCTTCGTCAACAGTGAACTTCATGAAGTCTACCTCGAGAAACGCAATGGGTTAGTATGTTCTTTAAACTGCAGTTTTTACGTTATTTAACTAAATAACTCATGTTTCAAGCCTTGAAAGTCGGGTTGAGCACTGAAAAACCAATTGACGTTTGGTCGTTTCCGACTTAAAGCCGACAACTGAGTTTACTGACAGAAATCGTGGGCAAACCAAGAGCGGGGTTCGCCGCAGATTTTTAATGTGATAGTGGGAGAAAGATACAGAATTGATCAAGTGTTTTCATTGCTAAACAAATGTAAATCAGAATTTTAAATAGCAAGTTGTATTTGAAACTCGTCAACAAATCTCATCTCTCACCCAATCATTGCCTCTAACGTAACTACCAACAGGCCCTGACAGCTGTGATTGATATTTAAAAATGTATCACACAGCTGACAAAGTTTTATTTTTCTATCTCATTTACAGGAATCGTCAAGTTCTTATGCAAGCTGTTTGCCCGTGCCATGTGTAGGAATTTCAAGCTAAGAGCATGTGGAAAGAAATCTTTTTGTGTCTTCCGATCGCGAGATCAAAGGAAAGTTAAATGCTTTGTACCTGGACGGAGATTGTTTACAAAAGCTGGCAAACATTTACTCAGCGACCAAGACAACTGTCTACCAACAGCAAGGGAGGCATTTCAACCAATTTACGTGACTGAAATCACAAAGAACTTTCCTTCGGAAATTTTGATGCCTTTCGCTTCGGCAAGACAAGAAAGTTGTGAAATCAATCTCCTTAGCAGTGGAAACTTTGACGATGGTTCTTTTGGCGATTCTCAAATTTCAGTTGTTTCTGAGGGAAATGCAATAACAGAGATTTTTGCGTGGGTTTACAGCATGGAAGTTACTGGAGAGCAGAACATTCCAGATGAGATCTCCATGTCATCTGTTCGTGAAAATTAACTCAGTAACCAGAGTAAAAAATGCTGAATAATTGCAGTGTTGTTATGGATTTAAACTGAGGAGTTTATTCCAAGATTGGCCTGCCGAATGGAATGCAATGATTTTTGGGATAATGAATAATCGAGAGTTTTAAGATATCCCTGCCAGCACAGGCTGCGTTAATTGCCAACAAGCTGGTCGAAGCTGAGGGCAGGCTTAAGCTGATTATAAGTATCGACGGGATAATCGCTGGTTTATTTGTCGTAATTTAAGCAACAGGAAAGGCTAACAGCAATGTTTTCGTAATTGTGTCAGTATAATCCATCAAATATTTTAGCTCGGGCGCCATTGGTCTAAATACGTCACGTGATCGAATAATTAACAATTATCCTGCGAAATCGCGCGGAATATCGTCTGATACTTAGCCGACGAGGCCGTAGGCCGAGTCGGCTAAAATCAGACGATATTCCGCAAGATTGAGCAGGATAATTGTTTTATTATTCAACAAATTGATAACAAAATTGATTTCCAAGCTCGTAACATTTTTAAACCTTTCTGTCAACATTTTTTCACTCCACTTTTTCTTCCCACGTACGAAGCTACGTATATCGCCGGATATCCGTCACCTACGGATGACAGATATCGAGAGCATCATGACCATATTTGGATAGTGTTACAATTTGTTGAATAATAATATCCGATATTAGTATGTACCACACAAGTGAATAGTACTTTTCGCGCGCGCTGGTTGGCTAGCTCGGAGGTGATTAGCCAAGTACTATTCACCTCCGAGCAGCCGAAGAAAAACATAAATAAATAAAGTTACTCTTTTGGCCGCTAGTTATTCAGCTTGTTTGGTATAAACTAAAACAATTGTTCACCTCAGTGTCGGTGAAAGTGGTGGATATTTACCGAGCCGCGAAGCGGTGAATAATTGTTAAGTATATATTCGTCAATTTTCAAAACTGCACGTGCTGCGAAAAAGATTTGCGGCGAAAATATGCTGGGATATTTGTCCTTGGACATTATTTTTCCGAGAAGCGAACAGTTCGTAGCTCTCGGAAAACTCTTTGCTTCGCTTCTCGGAACAGATAATGTCCGAGGACAAATATCCGAGCCTATTTTACGCTCTCGGAAAACTGTTTGCTTCTCGGAACAGATCATGTCCAAGGACAATTATCCGAGCAAATATTTTCGCGCCAAATGGAAGCTATTGTTTATCTTCACTCTGATACACGACTTTTTCCCGCCTCCCGTTATCTGTTCACGTGACCTGTTTAAGCCAACAGGGACACACAAAATCAGTCTGTTGTAGTCTCAAAGTATCACGTGTAGCGCAGTTAGACTAACGACACTGGCCTCAGACACTTGTTTGAGGTAATAGTCGTCATAGTTATGAACTGCATCAACGGGAAATAAAACAAATATGTAAAGACTAGCTTGTCATTGGTGGTTAGATCTAATAGAGATAATATTCCCTTAAAAGACAACCTGGAGTTCACCGATATTCATTATTGAGGCTGAAAGCCTATGACAATCAAATGAACCTCGAATGTTTTCTGTTATTCTCTGTATTGTGAGGATCGTCGTAAACATCTGTTTACGTTTTATATTTTTTAACCTAGTTCTTGTATTTATACCATCCCACAAAAAAATGCAGCCAGTCAGAATACAGGAAAGCCGTTCCTATAACGCGACGGCATCACACCCAACCTGCCCACCGCGGGCGCATTAAATTAACTTTGTTTCCCACATCATTTTCTATGGCATGGTATAAAATGGTTATGCAAAGCTCTGCCGTGGTATACAAGGAAAATACCACTTGCTATTTGTATTTTCTTGCAGTGACTCGCCTTAAGGCTCGTGTACATAGAGAGAGAATACAAGTGACTCGTGGGATATTCATAGTATACCACGAGAGAGCGTTGAATAACTTGTTCATCAGTTAGCAATACGATGTGAATATTCCAAAATGTGGAATTCGAATTTTGTTAATTTCAATATGGAGAGCCTAATTAACTTAATCCTGCAAATCATATACGCAAACTTGCTGCTGTCTTTGTGATCATCGTTCGAATAAAGGATTAAATAATTAGGGCAACTAAAAATTTCCATTCAGTATTGATTAAAACGTTGTTCCAATATATGCTAAAATCATTAACACTGGCTAAACTTGTCACAAACACAATTTACTTTGTAACTTGCAAAATTTGTTCATTAAAATTTGTTTTGGTTTTTAATCGAGATAATTAGCAGCGACACAAACTACACAGAACGATCATAAAACAATGAGCTAAAGAGACATATATTATGCGTACAATATCAAACAAAAAAACTTTATACTTTTAGCGACTTCACACCATAACATGTAGCCGCAGAGACTAAGAAAAACACGGCTGATTTCTTAATGATTGAAATGAGACAAAACTTCGTCATAGATGGGTTGCTGCTCTTTAAATTCCTCCAGATAATCTTAAGTAAGTATACATTATTTACAATTTGAATAAGAGTTACGACATTAACCGAAACTGAGTGAAGCGTGTGTCATTCAGCGTATAATCAGAGCTCCAATAATTCTGCAAGCATTTGATCAAGTTCTTGTTCTGAGGCGCTTGTCTCGATCTTGCAGTTGGCCTTCTTTTTAGATACTTTGTTTGGGCTTTTTTGCATTTTTCTAATTCCATTAGAATTATTTTTCTCGCAATCAACGCTGTCTAACTCTTTCATGAGTTCCTCTACTAATGATTCTGTACTGCCCCGCTCTCCAGCTGAGGTATTCCTAGATAATTGTCCTTCGCTTTCATCCCTTGTGCTTTCTACAGCTCGAAGCAACTCTTGTAGTTCTGCATTCCGCTTTTCCACATCCACAAAGAACTTGTCTAGTTCTTCGTCTGGAGGTAGACCATCATCGTCTCCAACTGACGGACGCTTTTTAGCGTTCTTGGACGAAGGGTTATACTTATTGGCAACCTCAATGTCCTGCAAAATTTTCTCTAATTCCTCGTCTTTTGCAAAGCTACTTACTCTCCGGGAGATCGTTCGCTGGGATTTCCGCAAAGAATTTTTCCTCCGAAGTTTTCGTTCACTCGCCATCAAAGATTCCAGAGTTTTAAGCCTTTCCTCTATTAAAGGCTCATGCTTCTTCCCTTTATGAACAGAGCCAAACAAAACCTCTGTTTTCATGACGATCTTCGACGTATTATCAATGACTGTTTCCCACTACGCGTCCATCGAATGACCGCAGTTTTCGTTTTAGTGGCTGCTCAAAAGGTATTAATTAAGAGATAGTTTGTTGCACGTCCTAAGGAAGTGATATCATTTACACCTGCTCGGAGACTACAATGGATCTTACTACACTGACTTCATTGTTTAAACGTCTGTCCAATGGAATCATAAGCTCTTTCATCTCTTAATTAATAAAACACAATATGCGCTGGGGCAAGAGCGCTACGAATTCACCTGCTATTGTCGATAATATGACTATTTCCCTTCTTTGAGCGTTTAATCGTTGTGCTTGCAGCGGAAAGAAAGATTTTTAATCTGTATTTTGTCGCTGTATGCGTAAACGGACAGACAACCTACTCTTTCGATGGTATCAGTAAAACAAAGAAAAATGAACTTAATAACCCAACACTGGTGCTACGTGAGAATTTATGATAAAAAGCTGGGTACATTATTAATAATAATTTTTCCAGTTTAAATTTGCATATTCTCTTTAATTTACTGCCTCGAGAGTCAACTGTGATGACTATTTGAGTATCAGCCAAAAAATTGAATGCTTAAATAAAAAGCTGGTTTTTAAAATTTCGTTTCAGTTTACCTGAGGTTCATCGATGTTAATAATAATTGTTCCAGTTATTTAATTAAATTTGCATATTTTCTTTAATTTACTGCCTGGAGAGTCTACAGCGATGTCTATTTGAGTATCAGCAAATAATTTGAAGGCTTAAATACAGTTCATAATCATATTCGCTGCCAGGAAAATTATTTGCATTGGAATTTATGCAGCGAGCTCGACCTTTATCATGTTAAATCGATCTAGAGAAGGTGCAGGTAATTTTGTCATAGACTGAAATTGTTTGCTTTTACTCTTTTAAGTTTACACAACAATTCAAATGAATATTGCGACTATTTAGACATAAACAAGAAAATTTGTTTTCCAAAAATGAGAGCAAAATCAGTTTATTTTGCCCGTAATGGAAGGCGCTTTACATCGCAAGAATAGGTGAGCTTAGATGGCAAAGGGATTGCATACACACACTATATACTATATCGTATTTGATCGAAACTTGAACTAAAAAGAAAACGGAGTTAACTGTCGGAAGAGATCTTTACTAATTAAGATCAGATATCCAAACATCATCTTTGTTATGGTTTTCTGTATTTACACTTGATAAATTATTACTGAATGAGTTTTAGAAGATAGATTTCCATAAGATGGCTACTACACCGAGTCGCTGAAGTTTCTTGATTTTGATCGTCCAACATATGTTGATATAATCAAAACACAAACTTTTCTCAACATATTTGCTTTCTTGATACGGGATGTAAGTTAGTTGTGCTAAATGCTGACTCAATTTTAAAAATTTGCCGAGTTGTAGATGATCAACCGTTGTATGGAAAACAGTATGGAAGAAACTTTGGGGAACTATAAAAAACTTGTATCAAAACATGAAGACATGAAAAATTCGTTCACTACAGTCTGCAGATGGATCTGTAAATGTAACGTTTCAATCGGTTAAAAGCGGTAGATTTAAATCAAATGCGAGGTCATTCGAATATTCGACTGATCCAGTAAAATTTACGTCTGAGGTTCGACGTTATACATGTGCCGAATTTAATTCATAAATTTTATTTAATTATATCATATTTTGTCCACAACTCCACAATTTTGTGGTGCATGACATGCGCACAACAAGCTGAAGAGAATTTTCGGTAGCAATAAATAATTACAGCAAGAGATGTAGAAGGTAGGCTGTTGTTAATGCCAATATGTGTGGTTTTTTGCTTCGCTCCAATCGTGTAACGTAGCCGTTACACACTGACCAATTAATTATACTTTTCGGCCGTCAAACATTCTCGTCCCCAGAGGGCGCGCTCCTTTTGGTCGGAACCAAGAATAGCGACCCCTGGGAAAGTCCAACACCACAAATCCTCGAATCACGAACTTCATGTTACTCTGCGCATGCTCAGAGTCAAGTCTGACAAATCTGATTGGCTGGGAGTACGAAATGAAATCTCTGCGCATGCTCAGGAATTCGGACGCGATTCTTGGTGCTGACCAAAAGGAACGGGGCCTCTGTGGACGAAAATGGCCACGACATGCAGGGAAAGAAATCAATATGACGACTGTTGAGGAGAATAGTGTATGCAATGGTGCGTACTTCGCTTCAACAAAGTTACATGGAAGATGGAGAGCGAAGTCTTTGAACTTGAATTTGATCGGGAAAGTGAAACAAAAATCAGATTTTAAGAGGTAATGCACTGCGTTAATTATGAATCGCTACATCCTGTTTGCGCGAATGGTGTTTAAAAAGGTATGAACGATCCGCGAATGTAAAGTATATTGGTGGAAAACTTAAAACAGAGTCAGGGAATGAACACGTCGCTCGCACTCAGCAATTTTTTCGGAACAAAGATGCCACGTTTAAATCAAATGTCGAACTTATTAATTCGATTCGTCACATGACCGGGTCTGAAAAGATAAAATGAATGATAATTGTGAACGCTGATGGACTCCACATCCAAGTGTCTTGGTTGACACTTTTCTGTCCGGAAGCTAGAAATGAGCCGGGTGCGGGGAACTGCTGTGTCGACAAGCTGAGACAATACAGTAAACTGTCTTATGTAAGCCATGGGCTTAGACAACTTTGTACATCTTTTAGTGGAAGAGAAGAATATGAGAAATATAAAAATCCGTTTTGCTATGAGCTGCAGATATGTTGACTGAACACTCTTTTCAGATACTAGTTTTTAATTTAACTTACATCATAATTAATTAATCAAATTCATTTCGTTTTAAAATAGAGGGAAGCCTATAATCGGAAGTAATATTTCGTTTAGAGCTAGATGGGTAGACAAGTGGAGAGGCGTTAAAGCGGGAGGGTTTTCAAAGCGTTAGTTTACAGTATGCTGTAAGACTCCTGTAAGCGAACTTGCCATGGAAGACAATGAACGGGGGAGAGAGGGAAAGGAGGGGTTGCAGTCGTCGATCATTCCATATATGATTACATCATGATTTAAAAAAGCGAGGTGAAGAACAGCTGGCACCAATGAGTTGCCGTTTGAAAACTGAAAATCCTGAGATAAATGTTTGAATTTCCAACGAAGGTTGGCGAACTGATCCACGCTGTTGAAACTGCAAATGTACTGCGAGAAAATGATATGATGTTGTGTTTTTTTTTCTAGACTGAAATGAATCGAGTACTGAAGGTATTTTGCAAATTTAAATTGTGGAGCTCTCTTCCGTCTGTATCACACTGACTGATGGCATTATGATACAATTCTCACTTTATGTGTCTGCTTATAAAATGCTTCTTTCCCTTTATCGTTTTTTTTTTGTTGTTGTTTTTTTCAGTGGATCAGAACTCACGGCATTCACAATGAAAGCACCCATCGACAAACACGACTTGATATCTTCAAAAACTGTTCCAATTTACTATCGTTCAGTTTTGTGGTTCTAAAGTATATATGTGTGTGTATTTTAGTCTTCAGGCTGATACAGTTCAGTACAGACGTTGTTCTAACGTAAAGGAAAATATACGTATTATTTTAATAAGAATAGTGTGGTCATAAACGTTCTAATAAATCTAAAACCAACAGTCCTTGAATCAATCTGAAACTAGATTTCTATCTCAAGTAAAGGTGTTAATACTGGAGATTCTCTAGAGTTATCAGAAAGGCTCGCAGAAGTGTAAAAATCATTCATTGTCTCGGCAATTTCATTATTTTCCAATAGATTATCTTTCCTTCTTAAAGTAAAGAATTTTAACGACTTCAGAGTTTTACTGTTTGTGATTAATTCTTTAGTAACTATGAAATCCTGTGTTGCCTTAAAACACATACTCGCAAAGTCATCTTTGGTATCACAAGATCTGAAGGTTGGCTCTTGTTTTTGTCCGCTGTGAACACTGTGTTTTAATGTAGGCTCGTAATTGTGGGCACTGCTCGAGATGGCTTCGACAGCGGGGAAAAACGTTGGACATTTCATCGGTGCAGCTTCGCGTGTTGCATTCTTGTCCCGTTTGAGGATGGGTGATAAACATGTTAGCCGTGGTGTGAACACACGGTTCGGTACCAAGTTAAACTGGACCATTTTCTTGGTCTTTCGTGGAACTCCTCCGTAGTAAGTCTGGTCCACCCTCACCACAAGTGCTGAAGGTTGAGGCTAAAATGTAAGTGCAATTTAGGAATAAATTAGTCAAAACTGGAATGTTAATATCATAAGAATCATTAGATTTTTAGATCACGTTTCCTGTATGATTTCCAGCCACGAGAAACTGGAAGAAAAAACACATGGAGTGTTATAGTTTAGTTACTGTTAATTAAAAACAGCTCTACCAATGTGACATTTTTAGCCCCTAGTCCTTTACATTATCATCAATAGCCTTTACTATATTTGTAGTAGTTCTTCATCACATCTTTCCAGTCCTTTACAAAATATCTACCGGTCCTTTACGATATTTTTAATCCTTACCTCGTTTTCGGTTATCTACAGTTGTTTCTATTGTTTTTATTGGAATTGCCTTGTATATTATCAATACTTTTTTAAGTATAAACTCTTGCTCCATAATCAATTAGTGCTGGGACTAACTGTGTCCGCAAGCAATTCTTTACTAGTCCTGTACAATATCTTTACTAGTTCACTACGATATCTTTACTAGTCCTTTTTTACTCGTCCTTTACGATATCTTAACTGGTCCTTTAGGATATCTTTACTGGTCCTTTACGATATCTTTACTAGTCCTTTACGATGTCTATTAGTCCTTTACGATATCTTTACTGGTCCTTTACGATATTTTTACTACTGAGTAATTTGCGACATCTTTACTAGTCTTTTACGATTTCTTTACTAGTCCTTTATACCTTTACTAGTCCTTTACGATAACTTTAATAGTCCTTTACGATATCTTTACCGGTCCTTTACGATATCTTTACTGGTCCTTTACGATATCTTTACTAGTCCTTTACGATATCTTAACTATTCCTTTGCGATATCTTTACTAGTCCTTTACGATATCTTTACTGGTCCTTTACGATATCTCACTGGTCCTTCATATCTTTCCCAACTTTGGCAACTCTGATCAAGTCTTAACCATATCTACCAGTCCTTTACTCTATCTTAACCAGTCATTTAGGTGCAAATAAACAATGGTTGTTGTTGTTGTTCAGTTGTTGTTGTTTGTACGTAGAATATCTGTTTTAGACCTTTTCGATCTATTATAAGTAGTCCTTTTATGATTATATTTTTACAAGTGACTTCGACCTTGTACAAGTTTGGCAAACCTCGGACTTTTTGGATTGATTTTAAAATTGGTGGGTGTATCCAGCATATTTGTTCAAGTCACATTTAACTGCAAGCAAAGTTTCTTCATACACTGTTACCTCCTTCTTTCGAATACTATCATTTCGTTCCTCTGTGCCTTGAGCTGTAAACATCCTTGTGACAGCGAAATTTGCAATTTTCCTTTTGCTAACAAGTGTTTTCAGTGTCTCAGTTATTTTGTACATTAATTCTCCCTCGCAAACCCTTATTCTTCCATTCCACGCCTGTTGATAAACAAAATCCCAAAAGTTCTTTGGATCAACTTCCATAATTTTCTGACGATCATCCGCATTGGTGGGGTTTTCCACAAACACCTCCGAGGCACGAATGTCGCGGACAACCTCCAATTCTTCCACCTTTTGTGTCGGTCTGCGGGGACAGATGAATTTTGTCGTGTTTCTGCGATAGATCTTACGTTTTTGTAGATAAAATGTCCAAAATGTTCTTTCGACTTCTTCCGCTGTTCGTTGTTTGAAAGGTTTTATGCTGCCCCTCTTTTTCCACACGACAGAGCGATTTTCAA
>JAHPZR010054964.1:17500-20305 GCA_019787425.1 Platygyra sinensis | reverse complement strand
TTACAACACAAGCACACGATCAGGAAACTGAGTAGCTGGCTCGAAGTCTTAGTGGACAAGGCTTCAATTCGAAGTGAAATATAAAATGTCGACACTAAAAGCGGCAGCTCTGTGGAAGTTCCTTGTGCCAGATTTCGAGTTGATCCAAGTCTTCAGATTATTTGGCTTTATTCTGCTGCCTCTCCGGGAGTTTTCTTCGCTGTATATCATTCACGTTTGACGTTTCGTGATCTTCCCTTTTCAGTGTATCGTCAAGACCACTCGTACTATCGTCAGGCATCGCCTAGATTCCATAGGTTTCCTTGCTTTTGTCGGTCCTTGGCCTCCAGCAAGATCCGAATCATACAGAACACTTTATTTTACAAAAAGTTATAGAGCAACAAGAACGAAAAACAAAGCATAAAAATCCATAACAGACCATGTAAATACAAGGCGGTTCGCACTGCAGGCGGTTCAACATGTATGAATGCCATCTTCAAGTTGTCTATTACTTTATTAACTTCCAGTTAGCTTATACCCAGTTTCTCTCGGTTGTAAGATTGGAAAAGGGATCAAAATAGAAAGGAAATGGGAGAGATCGGCCTTCCCCTTTGGCCGCCATTTTTCTTTTAGGCTGTTATGCGGACGCCGGCGAAGACAAGATCATTTCGCGCGAAATAAAGAACTCCCGCAGATATCACAGTTCTAAAAATAAAAAGATAGGGGAAAGGGTTGACTCAAGGGTACAATTGGTATAGAGGCTCCGCGGGTAATGGACTCCTGCAAGGATAAAGAATATAACTTAGGACCAGTTACTGGCTAGTAAGGCTGAAATTATCCAGAGTTAAGCTGTATTTTCAGGGGCACCCAACGACAATTTTCGGAAATATATCTGTTCGGAAGACGATTTGAGATCTAGAATTTTCGGAACATTTTTTGTAAAATTTCTTGCTTGCCTGCTTCTCCTAAGATTTTCGAACATCTAAAATATGGTATAATTGCCTATTTTTAACGGATTTTTACCCTAAAAAGGTCACCTATAATTTTCGGGAGCCTTTTTTCTGGCTGAAATTTTCGAAAAGGTAAGTTTTGATCCCTATAATTTTCGGATCACTAGACTTTCAGCTAGGAAATCCGAACAGATGAAAAATTTTTAGGGGATAAAAATATCCCTATATCTACCGTTTAAATACCAAAATACTTTCAACAATGCTATGTTTTAGTGGTTTTGAACTATATTCTCGTTGGGTGCCCCTGTATTTTCGTGTCTGTGCAAAACAGGAAGTGATTTTGTAATCTGAATTTTTTGTTTCTGTTCACTTTCGAAGGGAATATTCAATGAGCTGATGGTGATAATTAAGATCGTGTTTAATGCAATGCCCTTACAGTGATAAAAAAGATCGTGTTTACTTCGCCAGAAGCAATGGTGGAGTTTTCTGGCGAAAACATAAAACCTTGGCGCTAGCACTAGTCAAAACCCTTTGAACATATGCAAATGTGTATTCCTTTGAAAGGTCAATTATGAGACCTTTTCTCCTTCGAGCTAGGTAAACAAAAGTCTCCGATTACAAACACGCAACCACGCTATGCAAAGAATGTGAAATAAAAATCTCAACCCAGGCAATGAATCACGCAATCTCAGTTGTTTCAGGGTAATGTTTTCTCGCAAAACGTTGTTGCTCAATATTACGTAATGTTTTGTGAGCGCAAAAGAGTTAAAAGAGCGCGGTTTTAAGTTTTTTTTAAACTTCTTGTTTTTTTTTCGTTTTGTCGGTTACAAATCCCAAACCTCCGCGGATGATGTCATCATCAGCCAATTACAGGCCATTTCTCAGCTCTTTTCTTCATACCTCCCCTCAGGAGAGTTTTGCCTAGTTAGCGAACTAAATAAACTTGCGGTTAGTTGGGAGGGTTTATTTGGTCAAAATTGGGCGAAACTTCCTCGGAGATGCACGTTAAGGCATTTGCAAGGATAAAGAATGTAACTTAGGACCAGTTGCTGGCTACTAAGGCTGAAATTGTCCAGAGTTAAGCTGTATTTTCGTTTTGCTTGCATGTTAACTTTCGAAGGGAATATTCAATGCGCTAAAGAAGGTATTACGTCTGTCGTCAGCCATGGACTCCGCTGTTGGTGCTAAATAAGATCGTGTTTACTGGAATGCCCTTACGGTGATAAATAAGATCGTGTTTACTTCGCCAGAAGCAATGGTGGAGTTTTCTGGGAAAAAATAAAACTTTGGCTTTAAACAGTGCAAATATATATATTCGTTTGAAAGGTCAATTGTGAGATCTTTTCTCCTTCGCGCGAGCTAGGAAACAAAGTCTCCGATAACAAATCACGCAACCACGCTATGCAAAGACTGTGAAAATCTCTTACAACCCAGGCACTGAGCCAACTTTGAATCACGCAATCTCTATTGTTTCCAATCTTTTAAATTGTTTCCGTGTAATGTTTTCTCGCAAAACGTTGTTGCTAATATTTTTGTGAGCGCAAAAGAGTTTAAAAAGCGCGGTTTTAATTTTTTTTTTAAATTCTTGTTAGTTTTGTCGGTGAGCAGACCCAAACTCACACTCGGCCAATTGTTTTCACCGGATGATGTCATCATCAGCCAATTACAGGCTACTTCTCAGCTCTTTTCGTCATATCCCCCCTCAGGAGCATTTTGTCAAGTTAGTAAATTGTTAGACAGAACATGGCCGGAAACATGGAACATGTGAGAAATGTTTATTTGGTCAAAATTGGGCCAAAATCCGTTGGAGATGCACATCAGGACATTTGCAAGGATAAAGAATGTAACTTAGGACCAGTTGCTGGCTACTAAGGCT
>JAHPZR010054964.1:7500-12500 GCA_019787425.1 Platygyra sinensis | reverse complement strand
ATAGTGTTTTAAATGCGACCGGGAGCCGAAATTTGAGCCCTAGATTTAGCTGAGAGCTAGAATGAGCTTGTACAGCCTTCCAGCTAGCTTCTTCGAACTGCCTGGAACTGGAAATTCGATTATAACACACTACGTTATGATATCCTAGAACAAAATAATTGTCTTCTAGCGCAATATTTAAACGGAATTCAGAGAAGTTCAGAGAACTTTTTCTCGGAAATGTGTAAGTTGCTTCATTGACATTCTATATCAAGTGACGAGAACACGGTATAATTTATTAAAAAAAAAAAAAACAGATAAACGAACGAATCGGGACTTCGAGACGCAAATGTGATTGTTAATGCAAAATAACTGTGTAATCTAAAAGGGTGTCAGCATTTTGTTTTATTTCTTTTGGTTATCTTTTTATAGATCTGTCAAGTTCCATTATCGAAAACTTCGCGTAACGTGTTGCCAAATTCACGGAAAACTGCCAATTCTACATAACCTTTACCCTCTAAGAGAGATATATCTACTCAGAAAGCCGCCAGCCAATGAAATAACAGATCCCCTAGCATTCACAGTATGCAAAGTTTTAGGCGCACAGATATTAGGCCAGTTGTCAAAAATAACCGGAAAACAGAAAGAAAGCGACGTGCAGCAAAATAAAAGAAACTGAGAAGCAATTGCATGCCAAAGCGTGTTCAATTCCGAGAAGGCATTCCAGACGATCCGAAGTGCCGATCACTGGCCGACTGCTGCTAGCCAGGTCAAGTGCTGTCCGAATAACGTCAACACGGGAAATCACGGCCAATCAGCGTCCAGAATCCGAAAGGGGTCGCAAATTTCCATTAATGAGTTGTTTATTCAGGGCGTTGCCTTGTACAATAGCACTGGCTAGTTAAACCTGTTATATTCTGGTATCAGTTCCTTTCCCTTGCGCTTTCCATCCACAGTTCCGCTTTATCAACTTTGAATCCTCCTCTCTCCAGAGAAAGGTAAGTAAACCCTGTATTCTGTCACTGCAAGTCTCGTAATTTGTAGTTATCATATGATGTCATTCTAAAATGTGACTGTTTAAGTCTGTTTCAAACGCTGATAGCTTAGGAAACTTTGCGTAGTCCAGCACGCATGACGTACCTGACCGGATCGAAAATCAAACATTAACAAATGAAACCCGGCATAAATAGGAAATTATTGTCATAATTCTGCTGCCAAAAAAAAACGATTCCTGTATCTATTCATTAGTTAGAATTTTAAAATGCACTTTCAAAGTTTTGCGGAGGTTTTCTGACAGTTGTATCTGTGGGTGTTTTGCGTCATTGTTTTCGCTTTAATACTGGATGAGTCAGCGTAAGGCTAAAACACGCGCATCCTTAACTTGCTAAATGCGGGCTCTAGTTATCATTAGTTATCGCGAGCTAGTACATGTAGTAAGCTTGGCGGTAGATTAATATTGCATTGCTCCTAAATTAGCTTCGCTCGCGGACTCCTTAGCCGATCGAGTTCTTCGAAATGACCATGATTTCCGGGTACAACAATGCCTCATTATTAACACTCACGAGCTCTTCGCGTGTTCCCTCGACATGGATCTTGCGAGGTTTTATTGCTCGGGTAAACCCCAGGAAAGTGCAGTCTATTATCCAAATAGAAAATAATCACAGGAAGCTTTTATTGTACTTCCGTGATCAAGTTGCTTGTTATTTTAAACAAATTTATGAATTAATCAAAGCGCAGGCTGAAGTCCATAAACAATATCAGACTGCAGTGAGCTCGCATGACGACAAAAACGTCTAGTCCGCCTGGAAACGTTTTAAAGAGGCTATCTGTTAACGGTAGAAAATGCATTCAATGATTCAAAGTATTTTCACGGGAAAATACAAGAATTTGTGGCAGGAATCAGTCAACATAGTAGTAAAAGGCTGAAGAAGACACGTCATGACCCGGGTCATGACTTAGCGAAGTGATTTTACGAATGGAATTATACAAGTCAACGCTTATGATCAATATAACACTGTCACTGAAACCGGCTGAAACTAACCTATAAGCTAATTGTATAAACTTATATATTTCAGTGTACTTTTGAAATGCAGAATGCAGACTGACATTCTGTACTTTGTTTTGTTTTGTTGTTGTTCTTTCTTTTTCTCGGGCTTATTTTTAGGTAACGGGTTATTAACAGGGTTATACCGAAGTTTTGCTAAGCGCTAGAATTGATGAGCGTTATAAGGCCGGCAATGCGAGTCCATGCGTCGAGTGATCTAATGATTTTAGTGGAGAAAGAGACAGAAAACTTGTTCATCTTCTCAAATTAACAACGAATAAAAAAGGCCAGTAAAAGAAGCCATTTTGTTTCTGATGTCTGCATAACAGAATGGTCACTTTCGCCAAATTCGTCGATTTTTTAAGGCACCTCTAGCCAGGCCACATCTATTCACTCGCATAAATCTGTCAACAACCATGGCGAAAGTTCGTCAGATTAGACAAATTCGCCAAAATTTCCACAGATTGACAAATTTAGTCAAATCCCACAAAATTGTCAACAAAATTTTGTCAAATCTGCCATTTCCGTTACTACGTGCCGACATTTTTGGTTATATTTCCATTTGGTGAACAAATTGAGTGCTTTTTAGCATCAAATTAAGTCCGTAGCTCGCTGTGCAAATGAATCAGCGATTGACTGTAAGTTCTTCATGACTAAATCATCACAGTAGGTTGACGAACTGGTAAGATTTTATATGCGGTAATCTTAAGGTAGCGGGTTCAAATCCTTGGTGTGAGAACATTCTTTTTACTCCCGAACTACTAACGGATGGTTTCCGTTTATATAGACATTGGAAAATAAAACAATGTTCAGGCCATGAAAGTAATGTAATCATATAGGAAAATGAAACAGTTTGGAGATTTGAATAATTCGCTGGAGAAAAACACTTTCGAGCGTGAAGGCCTTACACATGAGTTTTGGCAAAGCTTTGGTTGAAAGCTATCAGATCAAGGTTATCGATGGCTCGAATACACCACTGTTAGCTCTAATAATCAAATAATTTCTTCGCTATTTATGCCGGGTTTCATTTGTTAATGTTTGATTTTCGATCCGGTCAGGTACGTCATGCGTGCTGGACTACGCAAAGTTTCCTAAGCTATCAGCGTTTTGAAACAGACTTAAACAGTCACATTTTAGAATGACATCATATTGATAACTACAAATTACGAGACTTGCAGTGACAGAATACAGGGTTTACTTACCTTTCTCTGGAGAGAGGAGGATTCAAAGTTGATAAAGCGGAACTGTGGATGGAAAGGCGCAAGGGAAAGGAACTGATACCAGAATATAACAGGTTTAACTAGCCAGTGCTATTGTACAAGGCAACGCCCTGAATAAAACAACTCATTAATGGAAATTTGCGACCCCTTTCGGATTCTGGACGCTGATTGGCCGTGATTTTCCCGTGTTGACGTTATTCGGACAGCACTTGACCTGGCTAGCAGCAGTCGGCCAGTGATCGGCACTTCGGATCGTCTGGAATGCCTTCTCGGAATTGAACACGCTTTGGCATGCAATTGCTTCTCAGTTTCTTTTATTTTGCTGCACGTCGCTTTCTTTCTGTTTTCCGGTTATTTTTGACAACTGGCCTAATATCTGTGCGCCTAAAACTTTGCATACTGTGAATGCTAGGGGATCTGTTATTTCATTGGCTGGCGGCTTTCTGAGTAGATATATCTCTCTTAGAGGGTAAAGGTTATGTAGAATTGGCAGTTTTCCGTGAATTTGGCAACACGTTACGCGAAGTTTTCGATAATGGAACTTGACAGATCTATAAAAAGATAACCAAAAGAAATAAAACAAAATGCTGACACCCTTTTAGATACACAGTTATTTTGCATTAACAATCACATTTGCGTCTCGAAGTCCCGATTCGTTCGTTTATCTGTTTTTTTTTTTTTTAATAAATTATACCGTGTTCTCGTCACTTGATATAGAATGTCAATGAAGCAACTTACACATTTCCGAGAAAAAGTTCTCTGAACTTCTCTGAATTCCGTTTAAATATTGCGCCAGAAGACAATTATTTTGTTCTAGGATATCATAACGTAGTGTGTTATAATCGAATTTCCAGTTCCAGGCAGTTCGAAGAAGCTAGCTGGAAGGCTGTACAAGCTCATTCTAGCTCTCAGCTAAATCTGGGGCTCAAATTTCGGCTCCCGGTCGCATTTAAAACACTATGTAGTCTCGGTCTCGCAGTTCAGGTCAAAATGTCTCTGGCTCGCAAAGAAAAACGCTTGTCTCGCTGTTTCGGTGCAAAGTCTCGCATTTTAATACCATTCGCCTCCCCTTCAAGGAGAGCTTCCCCGCCACTTTCATATGCGAGTCCACCCCGGGTGATGCATCATACTTACAAGAAAGGGGAGGGGGAGGGGGAAATTTTTAGTTTCCTGTTCTACACATGGTAAGGCGGAAATCAATCTTGTGTTTAAAACCAAGCAACTCATTCGGGAGATGGGAGATCTTGTGCGAACCAAGCAATGAACTCCTTCAGGAAGCAGAAGTTTTTTTTTTTCCGCCAGTTCATGTGAAACACAGAATCACAAATATAAACTTTCTTGGAAACTACTGCACCAATCAATCAATCAATCAATCAATCAATCAATCAGTCAGTCAGTCAGTCAGTCAATCAATTAATCAATCAATCAATCAATCAATCAATCAATCAATCAATCAATCAGTCAGTCAGTCAATCAATCAATCAATCAATCAATCAATCAATCAATCAATCAGTCAATCAGTCAATCAATCAATAAGTCAATCAGTCAATCAATCAATCAATCAATCAGACTGTCAGTCAATCAGTCAATCAATCAGTCAATAAGTCAATCAATCAATCAGACTGTCAGTCAATCAGTCTGTCAATCAATCAATCAATCAATGGATGGAACGAATGAAATTCAGAGGTTTATGAATAATTGTATGATACCACTGATTCAACAATATCCAGGCATGGAAGAAGAAAAACGATCTGGCC
>JAHPZR010054964.1:0-5000 GCA_019787425.1 Platygyra sinensis | reverse complement strand
ATACTAAAGTAAAATATTATGTGTTACAAAAATAATGCTGACTGAAATTAAATGACAATTACATTAAATCTCTGCTATCAGTAGCAAAACAGTATAGTCTAAAGGTCTTTTTTGAACATTGATTTGTGATTCCCTCTTCCGAATAGATATAGGTGACGAGCAACTCTAGGAAAAAAAGACGACCTAAATAATTCTGTTCTTGCATTGTTAGTTTTAAAAGTTAGTTCATTGTTCCACAAAATATCGGGTTCATGCTCAGAATTATAAAACTTCAGATAATTAGGGATATCGAGGCCATAATAACTATGCAGGCATTTGAATAAAAAAAAAGTGAAGAGTAAATAGATTCGTCTAGAAGACAGCTACAATAGACCAGTCTTATTCAAACGTTCTTTGTAAGAAATCCTATTCCCAACCATGAGCTTAGTCGCCCGACGTTGTACAGCCTCTGCCATATCGCTTAAATAAGCTTGATGAGTAGACCACACTTGACAGGTCTAACGAGGTGAACATACAGCTTTTTAATAACATCAGCAATGACACGCGACAAACGTCAATAGACATTTTAGCCTAAATTTTAGTCAATTTTCAGTGTAATAACTGACCAACTAACTCAAAATATCGGGTTCATGCTCAGAATTATATAACTGCAGATAATTAGAGATATCGAGGCCATGATAACTATGCAGGCATTTGAATGAAAAAAAATGAAGAGTAAATAGATTCGTCTAGAAGATAAATAAGCTTGATGAGTAGACCACACTTGAGAGGTCTAACGAGGTGAACATACAGCTTTTTAATAACATCAGCAATGACACGCGCCAAACGTCAATAGACATTTTAGCCTAAATTTTAGTAAAAATTTTCAGTGTAATAAAAGTAACTGACCTCAAAGGCTTGTTGTCTTTTTTATAGTCATCTTGCGTTTCAGCGCAGTTTGAAACCTTATAAGCGATTTATCGTTTTCTGAGTTTCCTCTCGTGAGAAGAGTAAAAGCTACATACTCGTACATATTAAAGTCACTCCTTCTTGAAGCGAAAAAAAGATGCCAGCCGCCCCAATTCCTCCACAGAACCATAGTACAGGGTTAAGCGCTCCGTTCCAGTAAAATTCCAAGCCAAATTCATCTCCACAGCGCACACTACAAAGCTCTGGATTTTTAGTATATTGACGGGTCAACAGATCATAAGTTGCGTGATCGATTCCACAGCGAAAGTGAACAGTGCAAGTTGCGTGATTCAATGATAATATTCTTTGCATAGCGTGTTGTAATCGGAGAGGTTTGTTTACGTCTAAGGAAAAAAATACCTTGACCTTTCAATCGAATATAAATTTACAAGCGCTCAGGCTAAGTTTTAACTTTTTCTCCCCAGAAAATTCCACCATTGCTTCTGGCGAAGTAAACACGATCTTGCATTTATCACCGTCATCATATTCCATGGCCAGCCGCAATACCTTTATAGCGCATTGAATATTCCCTTCGAAAGTGAACAGAAGCAAAAATTCCAGATTACACAATCTTCTGTTTCGCACGCAAAACGAAAATACAGCTTAACTCTGGATAATTTCAGCCTTAGTAGCCAGCAACTGGTCCTAAGTTACATTCTTTATCCTTGCAAATGTCCTGATGTGCATCTCCAACGGATTTTGGCCCAATTTTGACCAAATAAACATTTCTCACATGTTCCATGTTTCCGGCCATGTTCTGTCTAACAATTTACTAACTTGACAAAATGCTCCTGAGGGGGGATATGACGAAAAGAGCTGAGAAGTAGCCTGTAATTGGCTGATGATGACATCATCCGGTGAAAACAATTGGCCGAGTGTGAGTTTGGGTCTGCTCACCGACAAAACTAACAAGAATTTAAAAAAAAAATTAAAACCGCGCTTTTTAAACTCTTTTGCGCTCACAAAAATATTAGCAACAACGTTTTGCGAGAAAACATTACACGGAAACAATTTAAAAGATTGGAAACAATAGAGATTGCGTGATTCAAAGTTGGCTCAGTGCCTGGGTTGTAAGAGATTTTCACAGTCTTTGCATAGCGTGGTTGCGTGATTTGTTATCGGAGACTTTGTTTCCTAGCTCGCGCGAAGGAGAAAAGATCTCACAATTGACCTTTCAAACGAATATATATATTTGCACTGTTTAAAGCCAAAGTTTTATTTTTTCCCAGAAAACTCCACCATTGCTTCTGGCGAAGTAAACACGATCTTATTTATCACCGTAAGGGCATTCCAGTAAACACGATCTTATTTAGCACCAACAGCGGAGTCCATGGCTGACGACAGACGTAATACCTTCTTTAGCGCATTGAATATTCCCTTCGAAAGTTAACATGCAAGCAAAACGAAAATACAGCTTAACTCTGGACAATTTCAGCCTTAGTAGCCAGCAACTGGTCCTAAGTTACATTCTTTATCCTTGCAAATGCCTTAACGTGCATCTCCGAGGAAGTTTCGCCCAATTTTGACCAAATAAACCCTCCCAACTAACCGCAAGTTTATTTAGTTCGCTAACTAGGCAAAACTCTCCTGAGGGGAGGTATGAAGAAAAGAGCTGAGAAATGGCCTGTAATTGGCTGATGATGACATCATGGCGGCTGGAAACGAACACAAACATCTGTCACTGAGTTTTGCAACAGGAACGTGAATTTCTCCAGAGGAACTCAAGAACATTAAAATAATACTTTTTCTAATACATGAACTGTTCATATAGCCAAATTCCCTGAAATAAGCCACTTTTTTAACCAACATGAAAGCTCTCTTGGCCGTCTTGTAAATGCCGCGTCGCGCAAAAGCTTAGAAATTCAAGTGTAGTCTCAAAACCAAGGACCCATTGTGAGCGAAAATTTGTATGAATACTAGTTTTCAGCTGCTGTCACATGTCATGAGACTCTAATCCCAGGGAGATCAATAGTTTTCTAGTTTGAATTTTAGTGACGTCATGTGAAAATCCCCAATTAGTCCCAGCACCTAAGCTTGTGTAATCACTGCATCTGTTTTGTTACAATAATTATTAAACCGCGCAGCCGAAGGCTGGGCGGTTTCTTGCTCTGCCTTCGGTTTATTTTTTATTTTTTATTTTTTCGTTTTGTCGGTTACAAATCCCAAACCTCCGTGGATGATGCCATCATCAGCCAATTACAGGCCATTTCTCAGCTCTTTTCTTCATACCTCCCCTCAGGAGAGTTTTGCCTAGTTAGCGAATTAAATAAACTTGCGGTTAGTTGGGGAGGGTTTATTTGGTCAAAATTGGGCCAAAATCCCTCGGAGATGCACGTCAAGGCATTTGCAAGGATAAAGACTGTATAGAATGTAACTTAGGACCAGTTGCTGGCTACTAAGGCTGAAATTATCCAGAGTTAAGCTGTATTTTCGTTTTGCTTGCATGTTCACTTTCGAAGGGAATATTCAATGCGCTAAAGAAGGTATTACATCTGTCTTCAGCCATGGACTCCGCTGTTGGTGCTAAATAAGATCGTGTTTACAGGAATGCCCTTACAGTGATAAACAAGATCGTGTTTACTTCGCCAGAAGCAATGGTGGAGTTTTCTGGGAAAAAAAATAAAACCTTGGCTTTGAACATATGCAAATGTATATATTCGTTTGAAAGGTCAATTGTGAGACCTTTTCTCCTTCGCGCGAGCTAGGAAACAAAGTCTCCGATTTACAAATCACGCAACCACGCTATGCAAAGAATGTGAAAATCTCTTACAACCCAGGCACTGAGCCAACTTTGAATCACGCAATCTCTATTGTTTCCAATCTTTTAAATTGTTTCCGGGTAATGTTTCCTCACAAAACATTGTTGCTAAATATTACGAAATGTTTTTGTGAGCGCAAAAGAGTTAAAAAAGCGTGGTTTTATTTTTTTAAAAAAATTTCTTGTTTTTACTGTGTGACCTACTTCCAAGGGGTATCAGCCTGGACAAAACATGCTATTATTCGTTTGTTTTATCCTTTTTTAAACCATCTCCCAGGATAGCCGTTCACACACAAAAAATAAACAGTCCTGAATTAAGTCTGTAAATACAGGCGTTTTATGACGTATGTTTTCCAACACGCTTGCCCAACTAACGAGTTCAAAAAAAAGGCACAAAAGATATTTAAAACATTTGACAGAATCACATATATATTTCATTAACACATATCCAAGTATCTGAATCAGAACTGATATCGTCCCTTCCTTTTGAAAACCTTTTTTCAGTGAAATGAGTTGGATCTTCCAGAAATAAAGGTACATCTTCAGTTGCAAACTGATCTATAAAGATAAACAGAACTCACTGCTGAGGTACTACGATTATCTGTTACTGTGCCTTCCAATAACATGTGGACTCAAAAAAGTCAAAGCCCAACTGACAAATGCATTTTTCACTACTGTCAATCAAATGTTCGCCGGATCCTCCCGGTCTCTGGTTACTGCCGAGCGCGTGGTAATCAAATTGTTGAGTGCTCACATTTCAGACAAAACAGTGTTGATTGACGGTAGAGAAAAACAAATTTGCAGGTTGAGCTTTGAATTTTACAGTCTGAATGTTATTGAAAGGCACAGTAAGTGAAGGCTGGTTTTCACTAGCAAGGATAATCAGAAGCGATATGATCAGAAGTGATACGTTCTGGTGGAAAACAAACCCACAGAATCGGCAGCAGAAAACCGATTCCACTTATGACTCCATCACTTAAGATCAAGTGAAAACTGCATTGTCAGAGTCACAAGCAGAAGTGGAAGAATACACTAAACACAATGCTCGATTCCGGGACTTGCGATTAATTGGTTCTTCCACTTCTGCTTCCGACAACCTAGTTTTCACTGGATCATAAAGCCCTGGTCAAACAGCGCATGACAGTCGATGATAGTTGATTCTCCCCTAACTATCATCAGCTATCATTCAAATGGTCAAACAGCCAAAGAAGTTTGTGATAGTTGATGATAGTTCACCAGCAGTCGCGGAAGCAAAGTCACGAGAGCAGCAAGTTCCAAGCTCTTTCCGCGTAAA
>JAHPZR010054962.1:7500-17643 GCA_019787425.1 Platygyra sinensis | reverse complement strand
TTGTCGTTTAAAACATTGTCTGTGTTGAGATTAGATAAGGTCATAGATGTAATGAAAGTATTAGATGTTTCTCATTCAAAATGTGTCACCCTCATGATACTGATATATCGTAGCATGTTAAACTTCTCATAGTGGTTGACTTTTTTTGGAGGTTGTAAGGGGTGATCATGTGGCTGTTGACAACCACTGTTTCCTTTTGTTTTTAAATCATCTTATCAATGAACACATTTCAAACTAGTGTCATATTTTCAAATACATGTAAATACAATCTCGAAAATGATACAAGACTCATTAAATTGTGTTTCAACCTGGCTGAATTTCTTGCATGAGTGCCTGAAAATCCTCCTATAAAACTCCTATATTTTGTCGTAAAATCCTATAAATCTCCTATATTCTTGCTAATTGCTCCTATTTTTCCTATAACATTTTTTGAAAATGGCTGGGATGTATGAAATTTGCATATTGTAAAAACATCTTCAATGAAGCTATCATATTTCCAATCTAGTTCGCTTTGAAGATTTAATTATCACTGCCTACTTGCAATGACTGCTTGGCTTTCTCCCTGTTTAGGAAAAGAATATCATCCGGTAAGCATACATTTCATTCTACCGCGAAGTTCATGGGAGACACTCTGATAAAGTCTAGCAATGCCGTGTAAATAGTGTCACAGCAGAAAAGCCGCGTCATGATCTTTTTATTGCAATATATCCAAGCGAAATGTTGTGTTTGAACGATAAGCTTTCTCCAGCTTTCACCCCCAGGAGTTTGATTCAGAAAGAAATGGTTCGTTCGTGGAACACCTTCGGGACACATTTCGCCGGCTACTATTCCTGCTAAATAAAGCACAAGTTTGTAAACAACACGTCACTTGCTTTCAGTTTAAAAAGTGTTGTTTTCACATCTAACTTCGTAGCTTTAACAAGACTATCACTAAGTATTGTGAAGCAAATTGACTAAAGTTTTCATTCACGGTAAACATAAATTATGAGCCAAGATTCTCAATAACTTCGTGCTGCTGTTGACGTGTTCTACTGAGCCGCTTTTGCATCACCAGAGAGGAAGAGAAATAAAATATCTCTGTTGTATTTGCCGTAAATCGGTGATTTTAAACGGTGGAATGATCTATATCCGTAGAAACGATGTATTACCGGAGTTTCTACCATGCACCGTGAACATTAATTAACTATTTAATTTTGCACGATAAAGTTTTTGCTTTCGGCACGCGTCGGCGAGTCGCTTGCTAATCTATTGATTTAAGCATCACGGCAAGTACTGAAAATAATGATATCTCCAGTTCTATTCAGCATAAATCGGCGATTTAAACAGTGAAATGATCTCTATCCACAGAATTGATGTTTCACTGAAGTTTTTATGAAGCGTCACGAACAGGTATTAACTTTTTTACAATATAAAGTTTTCATCTTTCAGCACGCGTCGGCGAGTCGCTTGCTAATTGTCCATCGATTTTAAGCGCCATGGCAAGTAGTGAAAATAATGATATTTTCAGTTCTATTTGGCATAAATTGGCGATTTAAATGGTGAAATGATCCCTATCCGCAGAATTGATGTTTCATTGAGGTTTTATGATGCGCCACGAACAGGTATTAACTTTTTGCAATAGAAACTTTTCAAGATGTTAACGTCTTTCGGTATGCGCCAGACGGTCGCTTGCTTTGTCGAGTGAAGCGTCGGGCGGCAAGAAGTGTAGTGAAAATTTTGATGGCTCTCTGGTTCTATTTAGCATAAATCGGTGATTGCAACAATGAAATGATCTCCATCTGCAAAACAATGTTTTATCGAAGTATTTATGATGCACTGTGAAACTTTACTGCCATGAATCTTGTTGACAGGCGACGGCTAGTTGTTTTTGTCTCTGACGTTCTTCGAAGCGTCACGACAAGATGTGAAATGGTTCTGTTTGGAGCAAGATGAAGTCAATGATTAAAACGAACGGTAAAATTTTCTGATGGAAACCCGACTACAAGGTTTTCCGGATATGTTGTGCAACGAGAGTTTATTGCAATAAAATTATTGTAACGCTACAGAACGCATTCTATATAAAAAATTTTGTGAAACTGTGGCTAGTACTACCGTATTTGGCACGTAGCGATTTAGTCAGCCCATATAATCCCAGTATTACCGGGCCATTGAAACAACATTCAACTACAGTATTACAAAGAAAGCAACAATAAGCTAGCTCATAAATAATAACGAGCATACGAAAGTATACGGGTATGGCCATATGCGTATACGCGTATGGGCATTCGCGTACGTTTTGGTTCGCTTATTTCTGAGCGGTACTGTAAGCCGCGACAACAGTGAACTACGAATGGCAGTGTACTGAAAACCGACGCATACCGACAGATTACTTGACGAATCATCCCACAACCTGACTTCACACAAAGTCACAACTATAAAGACCTTGACGAGACGAGCACAACTAGTTTGTGATACACCAGACAGCTTACGTGACAAGAACAAATACCTTGAATGTATTTTTATCAAAAACAACTACAACGCTGACTATATTAGACGAAACATTTACCGACCTACTGAAGCTGACGCAACGAACCAGAACCCCACACCTAACTACTACAGTGACTATACCTTACATTACGGGCACTTCAGAGACCGTCTCACAGATCTTACAGCCCTACAACATCCGTGTAGCCCACAAACCTACGACTAGGTTACCACACTTACTGACTAACATTAAAGACCGAGACAAACCCAACAACAGACAGGGAGCAGTTTACAAGATCAAATGCTCCGACTGCCAGGCTTCCTACATCGGTGAGACTGGAAGAAACCTTAACACAAGACTGACTGAACACAAACTAGCCACGAGAAATGGTGATGCCAACAATGACATTGCTGTGCATTATCAACTGACAAACCACAACATTGACTGGGACTCTGCTCAATGCTTAACCTACAGTACTAACTATTTTCAACGCCTGACTCTGGAAAGCTGGTACACTTACTTAGAACAAACAACTCTTAACAGATGTCAACAACTACCAGCACCTTACAAACAACTTATCCGCGACAAAAACGAAACCGACAAACAGACTTCTAACAGATCGACTTAATTTTGACTAACAATAGACGGACCTCAAACCAATTAATTTGACTAACAAGAGACGGATCGAAACTGACCAATGACTGATGACAAACCTTACACACGTCTTTCAGCCAATACCATCCTGGCTTAACTGACCATTTTTTTTTAACGCACCAGACTTGCAACATCATCCACTGACAAACACTATTCACTTGATTCTGAAGATGACTTCCGCTCAGGTTGTCGAAATGTCAGTCACCAACAACAGTTCTTTTCAGAACTACACTCACGGACAATCACACAATACGAACCACTGATACTCCTGGGTTCAAACCATTTACTATATTATATTGAACATTCCACTTTTACTTGCTGTCTGAGGCTCAGAAATATCTGTGCCAAGATATTCAGTGTCTAGAAAATGTTATTACACTGTATAACGTACAATAGAAAACAAATACTCAATGGAAGTTTTATTCTTGTAAAAAGATGTGCATGTAAGGTCTGACTTTATCTCTGTGGCTCTTGTCTCTTTGAGGGAAAAGAAAGTATGAAAGGAGAAAGGGAATAAAACAACCTGCACACATCTTTAAGAATTCTGAATGATGCTTCCAAGAAATCCTCGTGATGTGAGACGAGTGAGTGGTCAAAAATCATCAGATATGGATGTTAATATTGCCGGCACGATCTGCGCGCGCTGATGACGCGAAAATCGTGCGCAGTAGGGATGCGCAATGCAATACTAAGGAATTGCCTTAACTATTACAGAAAACCATAGATGACAACAGTACTGTGCTGTAAAGCCCAAACAACAATTAATGTGGCATTTCATTTTAGCCACAATAACAATAAGCTGCGAGTGCTGTGTAAGGTGGCAATCTAGCAGAGTCCCAAGCCACTGCAATGTGTTATTCTAAGTTAGTAAATTCTTAGCTCCGACTATTGCATTTCTAGCTTTTTGATTGGCTAAAAAACTCTGACTATGAGCCAATAGTCGGAGTTTTACGTCATATGGAAAATACTGCGCCATGTTTAAAATTTTTCGCTTTGTAAAGTAATATTGTGGAAATAAAAATCGGCGGCAAAACCCGGTTTGAGAATTTACTAAAACAATTATTCCATTCGCCCTTGTTGGATATGAATTGATTATAACCAACTCGCGCTACGCGCTCGTTGGTTATTTTATCACTTCATATCCAACGTGGGCTCATGGAATTTTGTTATATGTACCTTCAAGATCAACAGATATTAAATTATTTTGAAATTTAGGCACAACTGTCTCCAAACACTAAACACAACCTCTGCAGGCCATCATTTTGCTTTTCTATACAGAAGCCAATCACAACTGGATAATGTCACCATGCCAACAATTACATGTAATCTCAGCCAATCAGTATTTTGCTCCCAAATTTTGGAAGCACCGATTCAGAATTCAAAGCAGTGCAGGGCTCTTCTTCCCCTCTCCAGTCACTGGTATTTTCTATTCCTCAATCTGAATAGGGTTGAACAATCTTCATTATTACATTACTGAGTTCATCTAGTTATGCTAACATTACATTTTATCTTTCAGAGCAAGAAGGTTGTTGCCCAAATATTCAACTGTATTCTGCGGAGACAAATTGGGACTCGCTTGCCCACTGTTGAATATTTTCTTGATAATGAGGAAATTTTGTTCAAGCTTTTGGATGGGTAAGATTGATTTATTGTTATTGACAAGATCCAGTGTTATTGTTATGTGAACAGAATTTCGAAGGTGTGGAAAAAAACAAGCAATTGGATTGTGAGAATCACTCAACAAAGCGACTTCAATAATTAAATATCTAAGCTTAACTCTTGTGTGAAACATCCTGATTCTTTTATTTGTTTTCATTCAACTTGTGTTCAATACTGCTAGAGTAGGCCCATATTGCAACACGAAGCCTGAGTCGCTCTTACATACATACATTTTTATTAATCCTAGAAGTCGTGTGACCATGCAAGATACTAAAACAGTCAGCGACGAAATAGTAAAGGGGCAAAAAAATAGTGATTAAAAAAATACCTAAGTTAAATTATTGACAACATATAAAATTAATGTTTACATTGCATTACAATTGGAATGTTAAGTATTCTTTTGAGTAGGTGCTCGAAGTATTTGAAGCTGTGCGCCTCAAATTTTTAACTCTGCGCCTAAAATTTCAGCAGTGCGCCTAAAAATTTACGCCTGGTCACACAAGTGCTCCCAAAGTCAAAAATAAACTTTGAGCCCTGCACTATAATCACTGGTTCTGAGGGATTCTGGTTCTGATAGTTTTATTTTCACAAGAATCTTGATGTTTCCTGAAGCGAAGTCAAAAAATAAGTATAGAGGCATGGACAATTCAAAGTAAATGTTAATTGGTGGCTGCTGGGCGACATTTAGATTTAGCCATTGCACATGACTATAAATCAACCAATAAGAGCGTGTGTTATATTTTACTAAACTCAAGCAATATACATGTAACAACTAGTAATAACCAAAGGTTAGCAAATGCGGGCAAGGATTTTTTTTGCCCATTTGGGGAATAAAAGATTTGGGGCCTACAGGGAAAGGTCGGGTGATTTTGTTTGTCCATTAGCACCCCCCCCCCCCCCAGGTTTTACTCGCTTTTTCCTCCATTTTGACAGTAACAATAGAGTGATTTGACAAAATCTGTGAAACAATAACACCAGAGCATTCCATGAGAAACTAATCCCATTGTTTGCTTTCCTTAGATTTAGTAATATGCTGTAATTGTTGCTGTTTCACGGCGTAAATAAAAGCACTCTAGGTTATAAAGTATGCGTATTGATCGAGTCAAAATGATTGATTTAACGCAAGTGTGATTTATTTAAAATCATAACATAGAAAAATATCGAAGACAACGATCTCAGACCATGCGCGGCCAAGGACGAACAGCTTTTGCTCCACGCTTCTATGAAATTAAAGAACGCGATCTCACCCTATGCGCTTGTCAGCTCAAGGGCAAACAATTCTGACACTCCACGATTGAAGTTAAGGACGAACAGTTGCCACTCTCAATTTAGATGGAATTCGGCCGGGAAATGGCATACAACGCGACAACATGAACAGAAAAGTCGAATCCAAGTTGACACGCTCGATTTGGATTAGTCGGCGCAGCTGCTATGCATGACCTTCACGTGATCCAAGGTCCAAATGAGAAAATAGCATTCTTTGCATTCCATGCATTCGTGGTGGAAGACTCAAGATTTCAGCAAAATCGAGTCAGGGCCAAACTATACAACTGGGGCACATGCGTTTGTAAAAGCAACGTTTAGATTAGGATTGCGGGCTCCATTTGTCGCCCGCAGTAATTTAATATACAATTTGTCTTGTTAATTTGGTGGACACAGTTGCCACGTGTGTTCTTACTAATGGGATCAGAGCACATAAAGATTACTATGTACAAAAAAACAAACATGGCATTGATACTGTGATCATTTTCTTTGCTTGATACCTGTGCTGTGCTAGTTTTAATCATAAATTAAAGGTCACAGTTCATTGATAATTTCAGTCTTTTATTATAAAGGTGCATTAGCCAACCCCTTCTCCTGGAAATTTAATCAATGAATTTTCCCTCGCTCTTATCTCATGCGCTCATGGCTAAAAAACAGGTAATAAATCAGCATTGTGGGGTCACCCTCCCGTTCGGCAACATCTCCATAAATATTTACATTTAATATTTAACAAATAAAGAAGCCTTTACTGTGCTCTGTTCTGTTGTAAAGCACGCAGGAAGCGGTAAAGCACGAAAGAAGTGTAGGGGAAAACATGAGACGCATTCGAGTGTTTTCCCCCACTTCTTGAGTGCTCTACCACTTCCTAAATGCTTTACAACAACAGAAAGGAGCATAGTCGAGGCTTCTTTATTTGTTTTATGATAAAGAATCCAATAATTTCGCCACGCATTCGCTGAATTTTCAAACCAAAGTTTATTTTCCGACGGAGTAAAAGTGGCGTCAGCCATGTACTAATCTCTGATAAAGCACTCTAAAATAAGCCAATCACAATCCTTGGTAGAATTGTTCGCATAATTTGATTGTCTAATGAGATGACAGCTGTCAATCACAAACTGGACTTCAGCTAAGCTTTCACTTTGGAGTGGCTTTCGAGAGAAGAACGATGCTGTCAAAGTTCACTTTTTTACATAGTGATCAGGACGTAAATGCAGGTTAAGGTTGCTGCATTGTGGCTCATAAAAATGTGTACTTTTTCAAAAGAAATTACGACAGAAGGAGCTCACAACTTGCAGATTATGAAAATGCAATTTGGTGAGTTGTATTTCAAAGAAGCTACAGTTATTTACGGCTTTCACCCGCTTGGAGCCCGAACTAGCGTCAAATCAAGTTGGAAAGACTAGACTGCTCCCACTTGTTCAATTCCGAGCACAGGAGCAAGCTTTCAACTGATTACTCGGCAGGTGAGCGATGATATGAAATTGTTGAGGTTCACTTCGCTGAGATAACCGGAGCCGCCGCTACTAAGCAAGCGAGCGTTACTACACTGCATGTAAGTGTTGTTTAAGCATTTTTACAAAAATAAAGCTTCTCATCATAAACAGAGACAGCTCAGTTGGTATTCTCTGTCGTTGTTTGACTTCTTCAGTATAATTTCTGCCCTCGTAATATATTATGTCTTTCATCAAAGAATTCTCTAGGTTGAGAATTTGTTTATTTCGCTAAGTATGTGTTTTGTTGGAATCTACAACAAAACTTGTTATTTTCGTACAGGTTTTATACTACATTGGAACCCCACTCTACGGACACCCACTTAATACGGACACTCGTTTTATACGGACAGTTTTTTTTGTCCGGACAAAGAGCTCATATATTTTCTTCAAAATTAACCCTCCTTATACGGACACCGGGTAATACGGACAACAGACACTTATCTGTGTCCCGAGTCACAAACTCTCATATATTGTCAACCCCGCTTTACAGACACTGGTTAGCTGCACTCTGTCTATTCTCTTTGTAGCAATTATGCCGTGATAATTGTAGACATCATACCCCGTTCAACTCATGACAGATTTTTACAGGTGAATAAAATTTTATTACAGAACTGTGCTAAAAAACAGCAACGTAGTAAAGTCACAGACTTTTTCAAATGAATCCACTGTCATGCCTGTTTCAATAACAATACTTTGTACAAAACTTAACAGATGTTACTCTGAGACTATGATGCGCCACGTCAACACACACTAATAAAGCCATGAAAATTTAAATAACCATTTCCTCTTGTTCTGTTTCGTTGCGTTCATTGCGCACGCTTCGATATTTTGTCATTGTTTTTCTCAGAAACAAAGCGTAAACCAGCCAAAAAAAATACAGGGGAATGTTTTACTACTAAATTTAAAAGCACATGCAAAACTTCAGGCACTTTTGAAGGAAAAAAAATTTTACCCGAAAAAGTCACTTGCTACTGTCTTGCACCAAGCCATTCAATTATAGTGAAACTGAGATGTTTAGCAAGAACTTTGAAATCAAATGTTCCATTAAACTTGTGAGTTTACCGGAACTAGAGCTGTCATGCAATGTATCATCAAAGGCAATAAAATTGTAGTTCAGTAGATGGGATGTCAACTTGCTAACTATAAAGCAAGGAATTCAAATAATCCACAGACCAATAGTGGACTTTGCCAGTATGTTATATCTATTTGTGAAACTTCAGCCATTTACATAAAGGTGATGATATCAGCAACAGACCACTGTTATCACGGGTGCAGAGCGTACTCATAATCTTATAATCTTTGATTACCATTTGTATTAAGTTCCCTGGATAAACATGTACAGTGTATCCCACCCCCTGTCCTCCCCTCCCCTCCCAGTATAAGCCCACTACAAACTTGTGACCTGCTTGTACTTTATATTGAGTTTGTTTAGTTTTTGCGTTTTCTTTGCAGGTATGAAACCCCTGAAGTGGCTTTAAATTGTGGCATTATGCTAAGGGAATGTATGAAATATGAGCCATTGGCCAGAAAAGTCCTTTTTGATGGCAGATTCTTCAAATGCTTTGAATATGTTGAAATGTCAACGTTTGATATTGCATCAGATGCATTCACTTCATTTAAGGTAAAGTGACATTTAATTACCGTCGCTTATAATGAAAATGTGACACCTCAAACATACTCTAATTGGGTGTCAAAAGTGTCATGATTGGTCATTGAATATTTGAAGTTTAGCAGACCGTAGCACAAACTTTCACATAAAAAGTTCAGCACAGGTATTACAGTTCTTGGGCTAAAAACCTTTTTTGTGCTTTTTTAAGGCCTGTATAGTCCAGTTACTGTATGTACTTGTAACTTATTTTTGTTGGAGTGCCCCCTGTAAATATTGATGGTAGATAAAGAATTATAAATGGACAAGGATTTTGGCAACTGTTCTTGCCTTAAAGTCATAAAGAAATGAAATGTCAACAATGTTCTTTTTGTATGTGTAACCCGAAAACTGCTTCTGCTTCATACATTACTTTTACAACATTCAGTGGCAATGAAACATTTTATTACTGTTTTTATACAGCTGGATCATAGATAAAAATTCTTTAGTGCAGTATTTCACATAATGTAGCCGAGAACTGTGTCCTAGAAATTTGTTATATTAAAAAAAGATACAAATGTAATGTACCACAATTCTGTGCTCCTTTAATTTCATATTTTTGACTCTGTATTCATAATGAACAGCCTGTATGACATCTTAACTTTTTTAGCCCCAAGGGGTCTCCCTTTGACAAGTAAAATCGTCGGGCATTAGACAGAGTAAAATCTATTAAGTCGCTCTTGGGGAGTAAAGGGTTAATCTACAGGTAGGTGGGTGAGTGAGCGAGCAAACGAGTAAGCAAGCTAGCATGTACAATGGTTGGTTAGTGAGTGAGATACAGTAGTTAGTTTATAGTCAGTCAGTCACTCAGTCTAGTTAGTTTATCTTTATGATGGCAGAAAATTCAAGGCTGTTAACAACATGTCTAAGGCAGGTGAGGGTAGGAAATTAAAGAAATAATGTCTTTACATTGTTGAGTGTTCTCTTGACTTTCATTTACAGGATCTACTCACAAGACACAAAAT
>JAHPZR010054962.1:0-2500 GCA_019787425.1 Platygyra sinensis | reverse complement strand
TGATTAGTGCATTCAACTCTGAATTAGCAGCACTATTGGTTGTAGTTTTGGATAGGGTTTTTGTGTTGTGTTCTTAGGCAAGAATGTTAACTCTCACTGTTCCTTTCTCCATACTGGTGAGCTAGTGAGTATCCACAAACCTTTGGGGCAGCCAACGTAATCTTGGGGGTGGGGTGGGCAGTGTTAAACGTTCCACTCTGTACCTCAAAGCAACATATGCATACTGAGTGATTTTGTGAATGGCGATTGATGCAAATTTTCCATATCATTGTTTTGCCTACAAGGGCCACTGGACACTCAGGGCGCGTTCCATTCGACCAAACACTCCGGTTTGACTTTCCGAAATTTTCACATGTCGAATGGAACGGTATTTTCTACTACGCTCGGATCGATCTCGTTCCATTCCCGCTTGAGCACATTTTACTCGACAAAATGCTGAAGGATCATGGAAAAGTGGCTGCTTTAAGCACCGTGAGCTGTTTCATGGAAAGAAATTTAAACACATTCAAAAATTCTTCCTTAATATTTACCTGACCGACTCAAACCACTGTAAATTTGTGAAGCGCCATAGAGCAGCTATTGTATATGGCGCTATATAAATGCTATAATTATTATTATTATTATTAACACCATTTTCGCGTGATGAGAGTAAACTTGCGAACTTTTCTCGTGGGAAAGTATGCCCGGGAAGTATACAAAACAGAGCGAACTAAACCTCAGGAAATTTCGGAACGACCAGTCCATAAATGTTCCAGAAAATCAGATCCTAGCGTGGAGAATAGGCAATCGAGAACTGGCTCGAACTGTGGCAGATTATTTTGCATCCAGTGTAGTGTCGACTCGAAAGAATCGCTGCCGTTTGTAGCTTTTCACGCTAAAGGAACTGGGCAGATTCATAACGGGTGGAAATGTCAAATGTAACAGGAAATTTCCGGAATTTCAAATTTCCAGAAAAAAGGACAACCTCGAGAGGTGGACCGAAATTTTCGAAACGATTTTCCGGAAACTTTCTTTTCCATTCGATTTTTGACCGGAATTGCGGAAATTTGGTCGAATGGAACGCGCCCTCAATTTTGCTGTGTGGGCGACCCTGTGAATATTGAAGACATGATCTGTGTGCATGATCTGTGAAGAATGAATCATCGCAGCATTTTTCCAATTTAAGCAATTGGAAAGAAGAAGCCTGAAAAAATCAGGGCTTCAATGGATTCGAACCCGTGACCTCCGCGATACCGGTGCGATGCTCTACCAACTGAGCTATGAAGCCACACATTGGGAGCAAGGTCAATTTATTGAGTTCATAATCTTCCCGTGAGGAGTGGAAATGGCGTGAAGTATGTATGAAATAATTTACTGGTGATGATACCGATGATCATTCTTCACTTTCATCTACCACTGCGGTTCACATGTGAAGTATTTTCCACCATTCACGCCACTTGGCAAGCATGTTCTTTCTCTTATATCAAAAGTTTTGAACGCTCCTATTTCTGTTTTCCGGCTCGATTTCCACTGGTCTCGATCGAGTTCAGTCAAGTAGTGTAGGCTCGGTTTCTGAACAGCAGCTGATAATCAAAACCTATTCTTTTCCAGTTGGTATCCTATAGAGGTCAAAAGAGCTCAAGGCTTTGCCAATTGGTCTCTTTTAGATGTTTAAATTCAGCTTTTCAATCTTTGACTTTTCATACAGGAGTTACCCTCCTCCCTCCCTTCCTCCCCCCCCCAACTTCCGTGCACACCTTGGGTTCTTATGTCAGCTGATCATGTGTTTGTTTGATTCATTGCAGAGGATTGAACAATTTAACGATGAGAAAGTCTACCTCACAAGCAAATTAAAGAACTGTAACCATGTGTACACGGCCACTGCGAACTTCAACACGAGAGAACCATGTAGATTTTTATTTTGTATTCAATGTCATTAGATTTTTAACGCCATTAATCTTTACCGTGCCTTCAGTCAGGAGTTGCTTATGTAGTTGTTGACTTTCTGGACTGCATATTATATGGTAGAAGTGAGTGCTAGGCTTAGAACTGATCTGGCACAGCAGCAGTGAGAAACGAACTTTGAACAAGTCAAAGAATACAAAGTGGTATATGATGACTAAGAATGCATGGTATTCATAAATAGCAGTATACCTGACCTTTGTCATGTTTTCATAGTACAAAAGCGTGAATATCTCTAAAACGAAAAGAGATATTCCAAAAGGAAAACGGCATTCTTCTTTGAAAAGCCTTTGAAATAAGCAGCAATTCTTTTTTACTTCATAGCCACTTTAATTATAACACAATTACAATTTTCTAAAATGGAATTGGTGCATAAACTGTATTTTGCTCTTTTTAATGTGCAAAGTTGTAATGTAATTGGGACAGTTGGTGCAATCGGACAATTACATCACAGGGAGCTCGCAATCTTGCTGAGTAGGGAGAGAGTAAATGAAGGAACGAAAAGAATGAATAGTTCACCTTTGTTCATGTTGTCATCTCTTAGATCATGAGCTTTTAC
>JAHPZR010054961.1:12500-13576 GCA_019787425.1 Platygyra sinensis | reverse complement strand
GGATCTAAATAATCAATCACTTTAACCTTGGTTTGGTAATTACTTATGTTGTTGAAATTGTTCCCGAACAAATCTACGCAGCCCGTTAGGTCCACATGTCGAAGATCAGGACAAAACCAGCAAAGGATATCCAGTACTCCAAAAGGCCACGTCGTCACCTTGTCGTCATTGATGGTACTCCTTCTGAGAACAGCTATGGAAGCATTCCTTTCTTGCAAGCACTTTGTAACTAGATCCCTACAAGATGTGATGCCTGTGTTCGAAAGATCAAGAACACGGTCTTGTAATCCATGTGAAAAATGATGCCGAGTGATAGCAAAAGTGGCACACACAACCAAATCGTGCTCCTGCAGGATTTTGGAGTCGTTATTAACAAAGTCTTCAATGCCATGTGATCCGTATTCTGTTTCCTTGACAATGTCATGTAAAGTGCTGAAACTGCGACCTGTTCTTTGTTTAAATAGGCGCTCCATTTCTTTAACTGACATCGACTGTTCACCGGAGGATTTTAAGATATCCAACAACAGCTCGTCAAGTATGAAGAGAAAACTATTTTCCTGAAAGCAATTGATAAAAACCAGAACGGGATATAGACATTATAAAGCGATATTTTATTAGCAAATGATGCATGTTCTGATTTGCTAAGTATTTAAGCCATACAGGGGATACTTAATTTTTTTCAGCTCAATCAAAGTATTTTAGACGGGTTAGAACTTATTGTCGGGTAGGAGTTTCCCTCCAAAAACCTTACAACCATCATTAACACGCGGATAAATGTTGAAAAGTTGTCGATTGCTGCATCGTGGGGTCCACCTTTAGCATTCCAGCGATCTACGTTCCTTGAAAGCTCGCATTAAACAAATACTTCTAGTTCTACATGTATATGCTGAATTAAATTTTACTGTACTTACTATTGCTTCTCGATCACTGGAGAAAAGCTCTTCCTCTTCGCCTGCAATTAACGATTAAAAGAACCACTTGAAATCTGTTTTGTTTTGCAAATCGTGTTTAAAATATTAATTCCAAAATTGGGTGATTCATCTTGGAAGGCCATGACAGATACTGAACTGCAGGAA
>JAHPZR010054961.1:5000-7500 GCA_019787425.1 Platygyra sinensis | reverse complement strand
ATGACGACAAGGTGACGACGTGGCCTTTTGGAGTACTGGATATCCTTTGCTGGTTTTGTCCTGATCTTCGACATGTGGACCTAACGGGCTGCGTAGATTTGTTCGGGAACAATTTCAACAACATAAGTAATTACCAAACCAAGGTTAAAGTGATTGATTATTTAGATCCTTCTTTTATCTTGAACTGTACAGATGCTGTCGCAAAAATTCGAGAAATGCTGGATAGCAATTCAATTTCGCCTCATGCTAATTGTCATGGCTGGTCTCCTCTGCATTCAGTGACGCTCCTTGGGGAGACAGAGATGGTAAAAACAGCTGCAACCTAACTGATCTTTTTCGTCAACTTTGGCTCCCTCTTGCATTAATAATTCCGCCATCTGTGTACTTGGCATGGAAAACATGAGGTACGGATAGCCATCAATTCGTCCGTTAGCTGGACACTGGGTTTCTTCCATCAAAATTTGCACTGCGTCGCGAATTGCATTCTCGTCCCAGCAAGGAAAAGCTAAAAGATCACCTCGTTCCGTACACTCTTGCAGTTTCTGCAAAAGACCTTCCAGAAGGTCCTTTTTAAAGACATTGTCTTTGTTCTCATAAAATGTTCGCAGAAGCGCCATCAGATTGCAAACTTGTGCGTTGTGTGAGTTCCTGACCTTCTGCAGTACATCTTTGTTGGACGTTAAAGCTTCTACAGGGTGGTCAAAAGTCTCTAAACCACTTAGTGGCAGGATGAGCAGTTGAATCAGCCGAGAGGGAGTTATGAACAGGTTGCTTTCGCTTTTAAACAGCTCTATAATTTCAATGTGGTGCAGTACAATGGCCAACTCTAGCGAAGTTTGAAGAAAGCCATTGTAGATGTTGTTGTTGCAATCTCCAATTTCTTTGTGCGCAAGCAGCTGTTTTACCATCTCTGTCTCCCCAAGGAGCGTCACTGAATGCAGAGGAGACCAGCCATGACAATTAGCATGAGGCGAAATTGAATTGCTATCCAGCATTTCTCGAATTTTTGCGACAGCATCTGTACAGTTCAAGATAAAAGAAGGATCTAAATAATCAATCACTTTAACCTTGGTTTGGTAATTACTTATGTTGTTGAAATTGTTCCCGAACAAATCTACGCAGCCCGTTAGGTCCACATGTCGAAGATCAGGACAAAACCAGCAAAGGATATCCAGTACTCCAAAAGGCCACGTCGTCACCTTGTCGTCATTGATGGTACTCCTTCTGAGAACAGCTATGGAAGCATTCCTTTCTTGCAAGCACTTTGTAACTAGATCCCTACAAGATGTGATGCCTGTGTTCGAAAGATCAAGAACACGGTCTTGTAATCCATGTGAAAAATGATGCCGAGTGATAGCAAAAGTGGCACACACAACCAAATCGTGCTCCTGCAGGATTTTGGAGTCGTTATTAACAAAGTCTTCAATGCCATGTGATCCGTATTCTGTTTCCTTGACAATGTCATGTAAAGTGCTGAAACTGCGACCTGTTCTTTGTTTAAATAGGCGCTCCATTTCTTTAACTGACATCGACTGTTCACCGGAGGATTTTAAGATATCCAACAACAGCTCGTCAAGTATGAAGAGAAAACTATTTTCCTGAAAGCAATTGATAAAAACCAGAACGGGATATAGACATTATAAAGCGATATTTTATTAGCAAATGATGCATGTTCTGATTTGCTAAGTATTTAAGCCATACAGGGGATACTTAATTTTTTTCAGCTCAATCAAAGTATTTTAGACGGGTTAGAACTTATTGTCGGGTAGGAGTTTCCCTCCAAAAACCTTACAACCATCATTAACACGCGGATAAATGTTGAAAAGTTGTCGATTGCTGCATCGTGGGGTCCACCTTTAGCATTCCAGCGATCTACGTTCCTTGAAAGCTCGCATTAAACAAATACTTCTAGTTCTACATGTATATGCTGAATTAAATTTTACTGTACTTACTATTGCTTCTCGATCACTGGAGAAAAGCTCTTCCTCTTCGCCTGCAATTAACGATTAAAAGAACCACTTGAAATCTGTTTTGTTTTGCAAATCGTGTTTAAAATATTAATTCCAAAATTGGGTGATTCATCTTGGAAGGCCATGACAGATACTGAACTGCAGGAAAGTCAGCACTTCTCACACCATAGCATCACAATGATACGTATCTAACCAACTTATTCAAAGAACTTCTTGGAGATTGGATTTGATCAGGAAAGGTACAGACCTGGTATTCCCATTTCCATTGCCAATTCGTAGCACAAGTTTTCAGGATCAAATAGCTCTTCACTTTCCACTTCAAAAAGTAAAGAGGAACACTCTGAATCATAATCTCCCACCAGTCCTGGGTTTAAAAAAAAAACAGTTTACGTCAGAGATAAAATTACAAAGCATTAAGAAATCGGTGGCTTAATATTAATGATTAGTATCACCCAACCAGTGGACTAAAGCAAATCCTGCATTTTGATTGGCTACGCTACTAGGGGACTATTAGCAAAATTCGCCCGTTT
>JAHPZR010054961.1:0-2500 GCA_019787425.1 Platygyra sinensis | reverse complement strand
GAGGTTGTAAATGTAAGACGTTGTTCAGAGGAAAGTTTACTCTGCATGTACTGGATGCCTCTGCTACTCTTATGAAAGATTCAACTCTTGTTAAAACGATGATGACGATACCTGGCTGAAACCTCCCCCCCTCCTCCGTATTCCCCGGCTGTTACTTATACTGACTGAAGCTGTGTCTTCATACTTCCTACTCTCAATGCGTTTTACTTGTAGTGGATGGTGAGGACGAACTCGAAGATGTCTCTGACATTGAAGACCAAATTGATTGGCTTCAATCAGAAATAGCTAAGACGTTTTATAAACAATGTATGATATTAAGCTAATAATTTGTGATAGATTACTGATGCTCCGTGAGTGTAATCTCTGAAAGGTCTCTTTACTTGTTTAAATAAGGTGAGTCTTAAATATTGTTTGTTCACACAGTACTCGGAGGAGATGGTAACCCACAGAGTTTCTCTTCACTTTTTGAGTTGGAAAGTGGCAAGTCCTCTGCTCATGAAAACTCTTACGACGAATCGGAAGTGTCAGGTAGGCTACCCTTGTTTAGGGAACATTTACTTTTCTTATCAAAATCCCAGTCCTGAGAATTTCTTCATTGGAGAAGTTGTTAGTTTCATGTCATTTTGGTGCCATAGTTCGAGATTTGATGAGCTAGCCTTATAATTAACAATTAAACCCGTAGCCCAAAAGGGCTACGGGTCAATAGCCCATGAGGCGAAGCCGAATGGGCTATTGACCCGTGGCCCTTGAGGGCGAAGGGTCTAATTGTTTTAGTATCACCCAACTAGTCGGACAGAAAATGCAATAATTAAGTTAGCAAATGCAAGTTGAAGAAATATTTATTTGGGGGAAAAACGAAAGAAAAACGGGCGAATTTTGCTAATAGTCCCCTAGTAGCGTAGCCAATCAAAATGCAGGATTTGCTTTAGTCCACTGGTTGGGTGATACTAATCATTAATATTAAGCCACCGATTTCTTAATGCTTTGTAATTTTATCTCTGACGTAAACTGTTTTTTTTTTAAACCCAGGACTGGTGGGAGATTATGATTCAGAGTGTTCCTCTTTACTTTTTGAAGTGGAAAGTGAAGAGCTATTTGATCCTGAAAACTTGTGCTACGAATTGGCAATGGAAATGGGAATACCAGGTCTGTACCTTTCCTGATCAAAATCCAATCTCCAAGAAGTTCTTTGAATAAGTTGGTTAGATACGTATCATTGTGATGCTATGGTGTGAGAAGTGCTGACTTTCCTGCAGTTCAGTATCTGTCATGGCCTTCCAAGATGAATCACCCAATTTTGGAATTAATATTTTAAACACGATTTGCAAAACAAAACAGATTTCAAGTGGTTCTTTTAATCGTTAATTGCAGGCGAAGAGGAAGAGCTTTTCTCCAGTGATCGAGAAGCAATAGTAAGTACAGTAAAATTTAATTCAGCATATACATGTAGAACTAGAAGTATTTGTTTAATGCGAGCTTTCAAGGAACGTAGATCGCTGGAATGCTAAAGGTGGACCCCACGATGCAGCAATCGACAACTTTTCAACATTTATCCGCGTGTTAATGATGGTTGTAAGGTTTTTGGAGGGAAACTCCTACCCGACAATAAGTTCTAACCCGTCTAAAATACTTTGATTGAGCTGAAAAAAATTAAGTATCCCCTGTATGGCTTAAATACTTAGCAAATCAGAACATGCATCATTTGCTAATAAAATATCGCTTTATAATGTCTATATCCCGTTCTGGTTTTTATCAATTGCTTTCAGGAAAATAGTTTTCTCTTCATACTTGACGAGCTGTTGTTGGATATCTTAAAATCCTCCGGTGAACAGTCGATGTCAGTTAAAGAAATGGAGCGCCTATTTAAACAAAGAACAGGTCGCAGTTTCAGCACTTTACATGACATTGTCAAGGAAACAGAATACGGATCACATGGCATTGAAGACTTTGTTAATAACGACTCCAAAATCCTGCAGGAGCACGATTTGGTTGTGTGTGCCACTTTTGCTATCACTCGGCATCATTTTTCACATGGATTACAAGACCGTGTTCTTGATCTTTCGAACACAGGCATCACATCTTGTAGGGATCTAGTTACAAAGTGCTTGCAAGAAAGGAATGCTTCCATAGCTGTTCTCAGAAGGAGTACCATCAATGACGACAAGGTGACGACGTGGCCTTTTGGAGTACTGGATATCCTTTGCTGGTTTTGTCCTGATCTTCGACATGTGGACCTAACGGGCTGCGTAGATTTGTTCGGGAACAATTTCAACAACATAAGTAATTACCAAACCAAGGTTAAAGTGATTGATTATTTAGATCCTTCTTTTATCTTGAACTGTACAGATGCTGTCGCAAAAATTCGAGAAATGCTGGATAGCAATTCAATTTCGCCTCATGCTAATTGTCATGGCTGGTCTCCTCTGCATTCAGTGACGCTCCTTGGGGAGACAGAGATGGTAAAAACAGCTGCTTGCGCACAAAGAAATTGGAGATTGTC